>JAOEGS010010711.1:41882-77938 GCA_025447755.1 Corythornis vintsioides
AGGGGGGTTGGACTAGATGATCTTCTAGGTCCCTTCCAACCCCTAATATCTATGAATCTATGAATCTATGAATATCCTGATCACTTCTCCCTCTTGAATGCTCTGGGTTTATGTTTCTCTTGTGCTTTTGATTTAGGTTCACTCTGGGACAGAAACCTTTGTAGGACAAGGAGAATAGCAGCTATCTGCCTCTGTAGCAAGAGAGTGTCCTTAGCCCTCCCATAGCAACTTTCACTCATTTTTGTGGGGAGATTTCCATGCTGCATAGTGTTTTCAGGAGTTGGCATTAAAACTCTAGTCCTAGAGGCTCACGCTGACTTATAGTCTGGCTCCCTATGGGCAGTAGGAGTCTTGCACTTCTCTGCTGATCTCTCAGGGCCAAGTCCCTGGGCAGCCTGAAGTGATGGACTCCCATCACCTAGACCTTTGGAGCCGAGGTCTGGTTAATGATGTGTGTAAAGACCCCCCACTGACGAGGCCATCTGCACTGTTACAGAAATGTTAAGCTAATTGCACAAAAGGGGAAGCTTCAGTACAGCAAAGATTGATTCAGCCTCAAGACCTACACAGCAGCTCATGGAAACCAAAGATGAGGCATGTGATTTCAGACCCTTAATCCGGCTAAAATACCATGACACCTGACCTCATTAGAAAAAAGCCACAAAACACATCTCCCTGGATTGTTCCTGTTGTGTCCAGTGAAATACTGGGAGTTTGGCCAACTAGGCAGGTATTCCTCCCTCTCCTGCAGACTAAAGTGTTTTCCTCTCTGCCTTGGAAACACTCAGAGAACCAGAACAAACCCCTGAAAGCTCATAAGGAGGAAAAGTTATGACTTACTAATTAATACATAGATGAAATGTTTCCATGATAAAAGCTGATACAGGACTTGCAGGGTGAGGGGGTAAGGCAAACAAGAAAGGAACATGTAGGGTCTTGTCAGAGGGCAGGAGAATTAGTAAGTGTTTCCTTTAGATATTGATTTTATGGGAAAGTTAATGCACAGCCACTGCATAGTTGAAGGACTGCTAGCCCATAGTCTGAGCTAACCCCTGGTATGACCTTCCCTCTCACAACTCTGGTCCACTTCAGAGCCTAAGTTTAGGTTGCACATAGAGTGGGCTGGACTTTCCATGTGTGTCATGCCTTTGCTTTTAATGTCTATGAGCTTCCCTGGTGTGGACAAGTCCCTGCTTTGAACAGTGCACAACTCTTGCTCAGGATGGTTTATTTGGATGCTGAGGTCTCTACGCTGGTCCTTGAAATTTACATATGGGAAAGGGGGAGGAGTAGGCCATATTTCCATGCATATGGACTAGTCCTTCACAGAAGTGTTCTGCAACCCCTGAATCGTGGATAAAGTATTCATAAAAGGTCTCTTCAGTGGAGGGAGCACCGTGCTGTGTCCCAGCACCCTCTTCTTTCTCTTGCCTTTCTCAATACTGGTAGGTGGTCCTGGCAGTGCAGAATAATCTTCCATGTCACAGCTACAGTGCAGGCAGGAGATTGGAGGGACAAGGGATTTGCTTAGTATTTGTGGGTAGCAGTGACTAATGTATGCCTGTCACTAACACATCACCCATTGTATCAGCCAGGAGCATCAGAGCAGCTTGGTGCAAACCAGCTGAGCAATTTGTTGTGGTCATTAGCACAGTGTGAAGCACTGCGTCCGCAGGCACCTGCTGGCACGTGGTGCTGTGAGGTGCTGTCTGCAAGGCCTGCAGACCCCTCTGGGACACCCACATGCAGCGGCTCCCATCTGTACCATTCACTGTTAAATGTCAATATGAGTCTATTAAAGAGAAGCCAGGGGAAGTGAGAATAGCAGCTCAGTGGGCAATGACGGATCATACACTGGAGAATGATTGATTTACTTATTAAGGGCTCTGTTCAGCAAAGATTCAGATCCATAGGGCTTGGGTCTATTGGGGAGATGAGGCTATTTCAGCATCAGAGGAAACCACCAACACTTCAGGCCTTTCACAGCATGGCACTTACACATATATTGAACCCATTGCACACTGTTGGGACCAGCTTCACTGTCAGTGGGAAGTCCTTCACCCTGTCACCAGGTTCAGCTACTGTGAGATTTCAGGTGCTGCTGGAGCATGGAGGGGAGTCTTGGAAGTGCATGTTTTGGGTCTCTGGGCCCAGTCCAAACCTCATGGCAGCAGTGCTGGGCAGGTGCAATCCCTCATTGCAGTGGCTGCTGTAAGTCTCCCAAGCTCCTCTACTTATTCCTGTTAGCATGCCCTAACACTAACTGGGACAGAGAGACTCAAATTGACACTGCACCCTACAAACATCTGGTTTGATGTAGCCCGAACTCCATTTCACTATGCACCTGGATCCAGAGCATGTGCCTGTTGTGGTCTGGCTTGGTAGGAATTGACAGGCTTAATCAAACCAATGATTCATGAGCTCTGGGAGCCTTTCTCAGGGCATAGGCAGCACCAGCTGCTTCCAAGGAAGGTGTGAAAGGGCCCTGACAAACAGCTATCCAATATCCCCAAGGAGGTGTCACTTTCTGGCACCAGTGTTTGGCCTGGAGTATCAGACTTGTCTCAAGTGAAACCAGCAAAGCACAGTTGTAGAGCATGAGGCTTGTAAAGAAAAGGTCTAAAAGGTCTCTGTGTTTAAAATGCTACCTCAGAAGGTCAGCTGCTTTTCTTTACAGCTTCATGGAGCTTTCCCACAAAAGAGTTTGAGTCATCTCCCTGCCCCTCAGGACAGGTCTTTGGATGAAAGCAGCAATTTTGATGGGGTTGCCTAGTTCTCCTGCATGTCTCTACCAGGACTCCCTTTAGTTTAATTACCTCCTCTGTGCCAATTTAACGCTAAACTTTCTGCAACTGTTTCTTGGATGCAGCTGCCAATCTGAATACTCTATGAATTGGAAAAAACCCTACAAACCAAACATCTATTACAAGTAGCCAAGTTGCTAATGGATTCTAATGGAGACAGATCAAGTGTGAAGTGCATCACCTGGGAGAGACCAGGAGGAAGCACTTAGCTACTTAAGAGAGGGATGCAGAGCTGTGGGAGTAAGCTGGAAGGCAGCTGTTGAAAAGAGACCTTCATCTGGAGGCTGTTTTAGCTATGTGTGAGGGGTATCTGCCAGTGCTGTGTAGTCTCTGCAATATCCCATTCATTGGGTGGGTAGTACAGGAGAAAAATTAATGGGAATAAATCAGAACAGCTGGAAATGTAGTGTTATCTGCAAAATGCAGGTGGGAGAAACGCGATCTCTCATAAAGTCTTCCCACAGATTTAAGTCCCTTGTGTCTTTCCTTCTTATGTCAGTGCTTAAAAATAGAACTGAAGGAGGAATATAACATTTTTTGCTAGTGTTAAACTTGCAGCTAGTTAGCTCTGGCTCTTTATTGTATGGGCCAAATAGCTCAGAAGAGAACTGATTTATGGATTTGCAAAATGGCTGCTGCTCACAGGAAGCGGAAAAATAGGGAATCTTCTCTTTTTACTTCTTAGCAGGCACAGTGACCTGCAATGCCTTAGCTTAGGGTAATGAGTTTCTTGTATCCATCAGATAACAGCAGGTTAACTGGGCTCCTAGTAGAGTTGGGAAGGATTAAATAGGGACAGGCAAGTTCTGTAATGATCCTTGCTGCACTCCTGGGGAAGTCTCACCTAGGCTAACATCTCCTGCTGAATGTCCACCATCATCCTTTATTTCCAAATCTGCTTCTTTCAATTCTGTGGTTAAGAAAGATGAAGGCTGTTCACAAAGGCAGTGTTAGGGAAAGGCTTGGTGCTGTGATGCTCTTCCTTCTGGGTGCTAGTCTGAGCTCTGTGGTGCTGGATATCCAAACATATTATTTGATGACAGTGTCACAGGTATGTCTGTTCATGGTCCACACTGGAATTGCCAAACCTGAATACAGTTGTACTAGCATCCTGTCCTTTCTGCTCCCGATATCTGAATGCTCAGTGTTTCCTATTTAGATGATGTTCCTTTTAAAAAAGTAACAACAACAACAACAAAAAAACCCAAACCAATGAAACAAACAAATAAAACCAAAAAACAACAACAAAAAACCTCCCTGAAACAGCTTTGAAGTCTGACAACAAATGACTAATTGCCACTCTAATTTCTCTAGTGGGTCACTCAGGAGCAGCAATACCAACCCTTAAACTGAAGAACATGTAGTGGTTGCAGACTGAAAAAGTGTGGCTTTTGGGGCAGGGAGGAGAAAGAGAATGAATCAAACTGGGACCTAGCCCCCAATGGGTAAGGCAGTGCTGGAAGATAGATCTCAAGCTCTTCTGATCCATAGGCCTCCCCTATAAGGCTGTATTTCAAAAACAAAGGAATATATTTAAATTTAATCTTGGAGAACATCTGTGGGAAGGGACTCTGCATTTGGTAGCTGTTTGGGTTTGCTGCCTGCCTGAGCAGAGTCTGCTCATTGCCCACGAGATGTGCCATGCTGGCTTGACTCTGAACACACTGCTGCTTTTGTCATGCATCTGATTTTAAGTTCAAAAGTCAGGAGTATGGGGGAGTGCTGTGGCTGATGCGGTGGTTTTGTGGTGGGCTAGGGGAACACAAGAGCAGGCTTGGATCCAGCAGTGGAATGCTCCAACGTTCGCTGGCTGAGCTGATGGCTAAACTTTGCCAGAATATTTTGAAGGCAGGAAAAAAATGTGATCTAAGGACAGGCTGAAAAAATGGGGACTCTACTGTATCTCAGGAATTCCTGCCTCTTTCTCTGCTAGTGCATGTGTTAGATAAACTGTTTCTTCCAACCTGGTACCTTCCTTAGTGTGGTGAGGAACACTGTGGATTCACCTTCTTTTCTGTGGAAGTGTGCTCTCTGTGACAAGGCGAGTTCTCTATTGAGGTCGATGACCCAAAGAACAAGGTAACAGAAGAAATTATGATTGAGTGGTTGGTGCCTTCCTGTAGATATACAGTACTCTCCTGTCAATATCTTTGGAGAGTTACCTTGGTCTTAATTTCAAATACTTTTAAAACCCTCAGTCTGGTGAGATGAGATTCCTCCTCTCAGCTATCTGAAAACTCTACCATATCCTGCTCCTTTCCATCCAAATTCTGTGCTAATGAGTACAGATCTGCCAGACAGCACAAATCCCTGTGGCTTTGGGAGAGACAAACAGAGCCCATCTACATGTTCCTTGCTTTCTTGACAACCTCCTCAGGCCTGTTCCAAGCTAGCCAGCCAACTCTTTTCACTGGTAGCATCAGTGGATTCATGTTGTCTCCTGCAGGCCAGTCATTGAAGTGAGATGGTTACACCCAGTTGCCACAAGCAATTGCTGATATTATCAGTTCAGGGGTCCACAAAATACATTTGTGGTGTCACGAGAAAATATATCCTTCTTTCTGAAAACTGCATGACGGAGTAGCACCTTCTGTTTATGTTCCCTCTTCCGAGGTTTTTTAACATTATTTATTTAGCAGCTTGTGAAGAGCTCACCAGCCAGCAGCACCTTCACTTTGAGCTGCCATGTTTCATGTTGCCCTTTGTCATGGCAGGCTGCCTGCTTGCTGAGTGTGTTTTGGTCACTCTTCAGCTGTTTTAAGGACCTGCTCACCAGCTAGGCTTTAGAAAGATCAGTATCAGTAATGTCTCTTTTCTGTACAACGTCCATGACAAGCCAGAAATCCGCCCATTCACTGTCTTGAGCAATTAAAATGATGACACGGCCATCAACCTGCACACAACCAGTTGGCAAAAATGCTCTGCGATGGAAACTCCAGTCCTTAGCAAGTGAATTTGTGTGTAGCTTGGCACAGAACAGCCCTGCTGACTTCCCAGGCCGACACTGCTTTGTTACTCAAATACAAACATCTAAAACCAGCATTAGGCACTGCGAGCTGCGCCAAAGCCAACTGCTGTCGTCGTATAATAAAACAGCATGTTGAGGTTTGCTATTCTAATTGGGCAGCCAGGAACCCCGGCGGATGATGGAGCTTGTTTATTGATTGCTCTTCGGTTCAGAAACTGGACGGCACCGCAGGGAGCTAGTAAAGCAGGAAAAGCATTTTAAATACACTGTAAATGCTTCTTTGCAGGATTAATGAGTGAGAAACTGTAGTCTGTGTTAAAAGTAAAAGCTGGTATACTTGCATGGCTTTCCTTTCCACAGGAGAATTCTGCTTAGGCAGAGATGGGGAAATACAGGTTGTAATGTTCCTTTATTGCTGAGGCCTTATAGTGCAAAAGAATAAGACACTGAAGTTCTTGTAAATTTGGTTCTTGTAAAATTGGAAATAATAAAAAAATATGTGGGAATACAGTTAAAAAAAAAAAAAAAGAAAGAAAGAAAAAGGATGAGAGGGAGTTGTACTTGGCAGAAGTAGAAACATTTCCTGTTGGCTACTTATTCCTTCAGGGCTGGCTTTGAAATGGCATGAAACATGTGCTGTGGTCTCTCTCCTGTAGGACTGGGAGGGATTCACCAACCAAAATAGCTGAAGGTATCTAGTAGGGACAGGGTCCCTAGATTCCTAGCTCTGTCCTTGGAGGTAATCCACCTGGATTACCTCTCACCATGCAAAATATTCCCAGCCTCAACAGCTGTTCTAGTCCTTGTGAGAGAGCAAAGCAGGTTGAGATCCTGTTTATAATTTTGTTGAGTATTTGGATCTTCACCCAAAGGCTTTGCATGACTCTGGTGTACTTTCTAAATGCCTGGGAGGCGGGCTGAGACACTCATGCACAGATGTGCAATGAAAATATGAAAGCCTGTGCTGTCGTTTTAGGAACATGTGCTGTTCCCATGGTTTGTCAAACTCTTGTAATTATCCTAACACCTGCAGCTTGCCTGAAGTTAAATCCTAGGTGCTTGCTTTCTGCTTGATCAGCTCATTTCTAGCTGCCTGTCATGTCTGTGCCCTCTCCAGCACAGTGGTTATCACTACTGAAGCAAATGCTGGTAGCAGGGTCGGTGGGAGGCGAGGTGTGATGGCTCTGTGCCTTCCATTGGCATTTTGTGATCCTGGCTGAAGGAGTCAGGTGATAGGCAGAGCCAGGGGTTAGCATGTAGAAAAGTCTTGACTTTTAGGAAATCTAATGTCTTCATAGTGATCTGAATCCTTGTAGAATCACTTATGAATGAAACATTAAGAAAGTTAAGTAAACCAGAAAGATGTTGGAATTTCTCAGTATAAGGGACTAGTATTGCATGGGAAATGATCTGCAAAGCCTTCTTTGTTTTAATTTGATATCACCTTCTACTTGCTTCCCCTTTACGTTTGTCCACCTGACACATTCAGTCTGAAATATCATCAGCTTGTGACAGGGGATGTGTTCCACGTGTTTGGAAAGCCTGGAGATCTTGGGCTGCCATGTCGAAAGGGGGTTGAATAATGTCTGGTGGAGATAGACCTGATCTTGAACAGATGGGCCATCACCATCATTAAGACCTGACCTTGAACAGAAGGGTCATCACCAGCATCAATCAGATAGATGCTTAAACTTCTGTAGACTCACATATTTGCCATCCTGTGACTTTTAAGACAGCATCCTCTGGAAGACCTCTTGATCCACCTGTGCACGGGTGTCTGGTGGCCATCTGCCTGGAAGGCAGCTGCCTTAAAACCAAAAAGGGGAGATGGAACTGGATGATCTTTAAGCTTCCTTCCAACCCAAACCATTCTGTGACTGTATGATTCTATGAAGCACAAAAAAAAAAAAAAACAACCAAAAAAAAAACATCAGAAAAAGGAATGGAGAGTTATTTTCAGGTTGAGTCTACACTCGCCAACAGTTTTTTGTCTTAAAAAAACAGAACTCACAGGAGTCAGTCCTCTGGCAGCAGAGAGCCTGCTCTGGGGAGGCTTTCTTTCTGGTTACCTCAGCAAAATAAATATACTCAGGGCATATCTCATTCCATAGTCTGTGTAACAAACAAATAAAACCAATCAGTCCATCTCCAGGTGGCTTTTGATGCCTTTTAGTAGCAACCTACCTGCTGAGACCATCACTGCTGCCCTGCTGAGACCTGAAGTGCTGAGTGGCTGGTGCAAGCACAGCTCTTCACTAATGGTGGTGTGAGTCCACCTGTTCTCTGGGTGGCACGATGGCCTGAAATAATGTGGTGATTCAGTTCAGCAGGGGTGCTGAGGGCTCTCAGCATGCTTGGGGCTTCAGAACATACTAGTCCCAACCCTAAACACTGAGCACCTTGGAAGCCTGAGTGTTTGCAGCCCACCACCCTTGAATGAGGTGGCAAAGCCAGCAATTCCAGATAACAAATGGGGTTGTTTTTGCCACTTGCTTGGATACATCTTGGATCAGATGATTAAAACTTGCTCCAGTTTGTCCTATGTGGATATTTTGCAGTCAGAGCATTAGTTTAGTGAAGCCAAACCTTAAGGGTCAAATCCTCCACAGACAGAAGCAGATGTGGTTGTTAGTGTTTTGGAAAAGCTGGGTCGTTAATTATGAATGAAGCATGTCTACTTGCCTGCTTCCAGGGGACACAGAGCATAAGGGTGTCTGTCTTTATACAAGATATGTACAGGCATACAGTGAAATATAGCAAGTTAAATGTTAATGCTTATGATTTGAGTTTTGGCTGTCTTCCTGCACTTGTTCTTGCAGATGTGAGTTTTTTGTGTGTGTGGTTTTTAAGTTGGCTTTTTTTTTGGTTTTAAGTTATTTATTCTATTAAAAAATAAATAAATAAAAGAACAACAAAGAATCTGAGAGCCCTCTCCATAAGATCTGAAAGCTCTCTGAATGAGAAAGGAGGGGAAAGTAAGGTAAAAGCCAGCCAAACAAAATTCAGGTGCCAAATAAAACAGAACAGCCTTCCACTGACATTCAAAGTGGTCTCTCACTCCTCGAGAAGGAATAACATCTGTGGAAAACTTCCAAGTCAGACATTTGAGAAGTCACGATTACTGAGATTGACCTAAATGCTCAGGTCATATTGATGTTTTTAAAATATAATTGAATTTTGATTATTCTTTCTCTGTCCATCATAGTGAAGTCATGAGAATTCTGGACAGTCTACAATAGTCTTTGGCTGCAATACTGTGGTTATTTGATGGTTAATGGCAACACCATCCATTTAGAGTTGCTTAAAGAAAAATAGAGTCTGGACAATCAGTGAAATAAGTCTTTTACAGATTCAGAGTAAGGTAATATTTTTTTTACTATTTGCTAACAACAAATACATCAACATCTTTGGAAAGCTTAAATTACTGCTTGGACAGTTGTTTGCAATTTATGAAGCAGCACTGAGGTCACATAGTCCTGTTGTCTGAGGATGTGCAGCTGCAGGGAGCAAGAGCAAATTCAACACTCACCTGTGGCTGCAGGAGAGCAAGGCTGGGAAGAGCTCAGTTTGTGGTGGTGCTGCTGGAGCCTATGTGGTCTGTGTGTGCCCCAAGGAAGAGCCCGCATTGCCAGGCAGCATCCCAACATGGAGAGGGGGGTCTCAGCAGCTGGAGCTGGGCTCAGGTGTGTCTCAGTGGCCCTCAGCACAAGATCTGAATCTACTGCCCAGGGAACCTGGGGTTTTCCACTTGCTTTTGTGGAGGCAGAAATCCTTCAGACAGCCTCATTAATTGTGGTTTAAGCAGAAAGTTACTTTTCCAGAGCTTGGTTTTCCTGATTTTTTTCCTCTCCAGTTTGATGAGTCTGTGTGTGATAGGTCACTTAGGTAAAGGCATGGGGATGGTGTGTCTGTGCAGCCAGGCTTTGATCCTTCCTCTCTGTTTTGTATGTATGTGATATGCTTGTTTCTGATATTAAAAAAAAATATTTTACTTTGTATTGTTGTATTGATGTATTTTATTTGTTGATGATATCATTTTATAATCAGAAGTGTCTAGAGTATTAATTACTACAAAACCACATGAGAAAATTAGGCTTTTGTACCAACAATCTTATGCTAATGTACCAAAAATAATGACATTTAAACATTACTGAATCTAAAATACATTTAACTGGGACCATTGAAATTCACCTCTTATTTGTGTCAAGGGCTCCAAAACATGCTTCTTCTAAAATACAGAAAGCAACATAAAAGCCTAAGGCTTCTAAAATGCCATCTCTTAAAAAAGAATCTGGATTTCAGCTGGAGATTGGTAGAGTTGTAGTGAACCTTTTAGTGACTGAGCTAAGCAACCCTGAAAATCAGATTTATAGTACTTGTATCAACAGACTGCTATAGAAGTTCAACTTCATTATCATGACAACTTGCTAGTGGTGGGGCAGCACTGAGAAGCTGAGGTTGTGCTATGGGCTGCCTTGAGAAGCTATAGAAGGTGAGAATGTGGGTGATTGTAATCTCAAATGCATTGGGTTTGTCTGTGGAAATCCAGGGCAATTTATTAACATGCATTTCTAATCTGAACTCTTGCTTTCAGTCTGTCTTTTGAAGGATAAAGGACCTTTGCTGAGGGCAGTCACATGCAGTTGTATGTTGTATTGCTGCCAAATGGAATGGTTCCTCAGAAAAGCCCTTGGTGCCAGAGGCAAGACCAAAGTGATGCTCTGGAGTTTCTGTGATGAGCTGGAATGGGCTGGTGAGCAACCCAGCATGTAGAAACCACAGCCTAGCATGATGGGCTGTATTGTGGGTAGTTCATAGTTCTCACTGAGAAGAAAGTACTGGGACATGGAGGGGCCATGCTCAGCTTCCATCTGTGAGCAGATGGTTTTCTTCTTCTGTAGTCTTCTCTGAGATGCAAAGAGGCAGAGAGCAGGGTCTGGGCACAGCCCTGGCCTGCCCTGTAAGACTCAAGGGACATCTGTATTATATTTTCCAAATCATTGTCATTTGTCTGTGCCTTTACTTCCCCTCTGTATTTGTATCTAATACAGCAACAGCTGTCTGTTATCATTGCCTGACTTCCAAAGATACCAGTTCTGGACTAGCTATGCAGAAGGAGCCCCTAATAGTCCACACTGGTGTTTTTTTTTCCTGTATGACATCTACTTGCCCTCTCAAACTTCGAACCCAGATGCTCTGGTAGAGTTCAGGTGTCCCACAGAGGTTCAATGTAAAGAGTTGAAGTGACAAGAATCTGTCACATCCTCAGGTAAATTGTTCCAGTGTTTAATTAATTACCTTAACTGTTATACACCAAGAACAGTTTTATTTCTCTGTAGAAATGTCTTCGGTTTCCAACAACTGAATCTCAAGATGCCTTTGTCTGTCAGATTAAAGAGCCTCATCTTATTACTCCTCTCCCTGCTGACCACTCTCAAGTCACCTCTTAACCTTCCCAGGGACAAACTAAATAGATTGAATGTCTCTGGTTCCCCACTGTAAGAGAGGTTTATCAACCTCTTATTCTTCTTGTTTCTGCCTGATGAAACCCCTCAGATTTGTTCTTGTCCTCTTTTCTAATCAGATGTAGCTGGGGCTTGTGCAGTCTTTTGTGTCTTTACCACAGCTAAAGAGCTTCTATACATCTACTGAGCTTTGCCCTGATTTGTGCCTCCCAGAATTTGTCCTCAGTTGCTGCTGTGAAGACATTGTGGTCTAGTGGTTAGGGTTTGGTGCTCTCACTGCCAAGGCCCAGGTTTGATTCCCGGTCAGGGAAGATTCTTTGTGATTTGATCTAGGTGATCCTGCTCTGTCGCGGGGGTTGGAATGATCTTCTAGGTCCTTTCCAACCCCTGTGATTCTGTGACCAGGGTGAGGCTGAGCTCTTAGTCACTACAGTGTCCCAGTGAGAATGGGATGGGGAGTAAGAAGAGGCCAGTCCTGAGCTAAGGTTTAACCTGTCATGGCCAGGGGGGTTTTGTGCCTCTAATTTGGCATCTGTCCTGGTTATGCAAGAAGAAAATGAAGGTCCTGAAGCAGGCAGCTGAGCTGGGCTGGGAAGGAGGGGAGCTTGGCTCTGTTTGGAGTTTGCTCACACAAAAGTTCACCAGCTCCAAGTGAGTGTAATTGTTGAGACAATGTAGGAGCAGCCTGGAAATCACAGGTACTGCATAACTTCAAGTTGAGGAGAAAAGGGCCTTTGTGAGGGTCCTGAACCAGTGTCCTTACGTGCGTTGTGCTGCGGTGTGATGTGTGAGCACTCAGCCACTCCACTGCTGGCTAGAAATGAGAAATTTCAAGGGCTATTGAGCACTCTGTGAATTTTCACAGTGGCTCAGCGCAAAGTTATTTAGCACAGGTGTTTTGGTAATTGTGATGCATTGGGAAAATTCACAGTGCTCAATGGCCCTCAAACTTCCACCTGCTTGGTGTGGTGGTTAAGTATTAGTGCAGTGGATTATAAGATAAAATATGCAGGAGAATCTTGCTGGTTGCAGGACTTTTTCTGGCACTGGTTATACTTCTTTGTTTGTTTAACTGATGTGCATTAGAAGGACAAAAAGTTGACTTTGGTGGCTCTTAAAGTTGAGTGTTTTGCACCTAGCAGACCTGATGGATCCACATCTCCTCATGGCCCAAGGAAGAGCACTGTAGAGAGGAAAAGGGACAGCAGACCACATCCCTGGCTGTGCTCAGCAGCATCTCTGGAGCTCCTGTTCTAGGGCTGCAAAGCTGAAATGCCCAACCATGAGCCCTGAGAAGCAGGAGAGGGAAGAAGGAGGACCTCTGTCCACATTTCTCTAAATGTATGCAACTGTAGAGGCCCTATGCGGACTGGGTAAGTTTTCTTTTAATTATCACTTTTCAAGTGACTGCTGCTCCCATGCTGACTGCGCTAGGAGGGGCCCTTTGGGAAGGACACTCTATCTGTCCTTTCATGCACAAATGAATTGATTAGGCATCTTTGCAAGGATGTGATGTGGCCAAGTACAAAGTGTCAGAGGAAAGCTTTAATTTTATTCATACTTCACTTTGGATGGTAGCGCATTGTGTCAAACACAAACTCTGAACTGATGACCTAGGCTGCTGTTACAAAGTAATTACATATTAAAAATATTGTTTTCTTCTGTCTCCTAAGCTGGATTTTTGTACTGGTCCTGCATGCTTTACTGATTTTTCTGTACTATGGATGGATAGCTAAAGCAAAAGGAATTGCAACACTGTGGGATGGCTGAGCTTGTTGGCTGCTGCCATTTGCAGAGCAAACTGATTTTTTATTTTTTTTAAATTTTTTTGGTGCTGAATGGATATTAGCAAGGATGCTGGCAATGTGAGTTTTCCTCCCAGATAAACACACAGAGCTGCCTGGCTTAATTCTGCTCTGTTCTCTCCAAAACCAGTTCTCTCACCCCAAAACCAGTTATCATGGGAATGTGCCTGCACAAAACTATTGAATGAAAGTTTTCAAAGAAGCAAGAGTTCAGCATCTGAAAACAAAAGTTGATTAAAAACACACTAATAATCCTAGATCTGTGCTGTGAAAAAGGATGGGTTGTTGGCTTGTCTGAGAACCCATTGCTGTATTCTTACATGGAGGTGTTAAGCTTGAGCAAAGAAGAGGAAAGTGGAGGGGATGAGAATACTCAGATCAGATATCAGTGTCTGTGTGTGGCTGCTGCACTGCAGGAGCTGCCTGTCACTAAAAAGGATGACAGGAGCCCATTGACCTAAAGGGAACCCATCTCCATCCCCAGGGAAACCCCTCAGAGGGACTGGGGATACTCAACTCAGTTTCTTTTTCAGTCGTGGTGCCTGGTCCTACTCCATACACTCCTCCGTAGCCTTGCTGATCCAAGCAGAACAACACTGATGCTTTAATTTCCAGCTCCTGCAGCTAAGAGAGCATCATTTCTGCTTTTCCCTCTTTTCTCTCCACTCATTTTAGACACTGACTTTCTAATTGCAACCAGCCACCTCCTCCACACTGGGAAGCCAGCACATCCCCTGTGAATCCTGGCAAGGCTGTGGGCTGGCTTGCTTGCATGCTGAGCTGTGTGGTTTTTGGCAGAGAGAAGCACTGACTCTACAATGTGTTCAGCTCTTGCTGGAGCAGGTGGGACTTTCGTGACAAAAGTGCAAACTTATAAAAATCAAGGTTTGTCATGAGCAAAATACAGCCACCTGCAAGAGTCTCCAGAAGATGAAAAGCTGGTACATAACTGGAGAGTCCTGTCATGAAATGCAAGTAAAATTAATTGATGTATTTTATTTTGAGCTTATTGAAATACTTCAAAATTCCCAGTTCTGACAAGATTCCAAATGGAAATTTCAGATGTCTCCTCCTCATTTACTTTCTCCTCCTCTCCTTTCTCCCTCTCACACCATGTTTTTTGGTGTTATTAACATGACAACTTGTCAAGATGTTTCTTTCTATAAATGAGATTAATTTACAAGTGTTGTATATGACAAGAGTTTGTGTTGGGAGGTGTTTCTGTTTCCACGGTAGCTATTGTTCCCTGGGATGGAAACGCAGCCGTGCACAGTAGTAGTCTTGAATGCTTACACTGCATTTAGTTCCAGTTCACTTGGAAATACGCAGCTGGGATACCATGCTGGATGCAGTCATCAATGTCTGTGCAGGGTCTCTCCAGGTCCTACCAAAGCCAGCAGATACCTGCTTTGTTGCTGCTGCTGCTGGAATTGGGTTTGGACCTGTGTGTTGCATAGCAACCCTAAATTATTATAAGAACACTCAAAACGGTATTAATGCTACTCATGAATAAATACATTTTATCTTGCTCCTGTTTATGAATTGTTTTTATGCTGTTCCCCAGACGAATGAAGGCTTTCATCTTCCTAAAGAATGAAATTCAAGTCACTGCCAGAAGACTGGTAGCTCTCGCTCAGTGGCACAGTGGCTGTCATTAGTCTTTTCCAGTGCATACTTCTTGGATTTCATTTTAAGGAGGACTTGACTTTAACTTGTTGCTTATTACTCACAGCTGACCAAGCTGGGCTCCTACTTGTGAAATGGGTTTCCTGTGGTATTAGGAGAGGTTGTGTTTCAGGTGTGGGTGTTTCCTGTGTGGATCCTTGTTCCCTAATAGAAAGTGCTACAGCTCATCTAGCTTCACTTGTAGGAAAAATCATCCCTGAAAACCAGGAATATATTTTGCCTTTTTCTCCTGTTCTTTGAAAGCTGTCAGTGCTAATTTAATTACTTGGTGCATAATCACGGTTTATCATTTCCAAGTATAATGTATTAAAATGTTGTTTATACTGATTTAATGATTAAAGACTCTGTCAGAGTTTTTGTTTCTTTTCAAATATAAATGTATTTATTACCCTTAAAAAAAAAAGAAAAAGAAAAAAAAGGCCTTGTTGTTATGCAAATGAAACACACCAGATTAAGGAGGTTTTTTTTACCTGAACAGGTATTTACAATAATTTTCTGTACTCTCGCAGTCATTTTGATTGTCTACAGTACCCTTGTCTTGCTTGCCAAGACAACTCCTTGCTAGGACCAGCTCTGTCAATGAAGTGGCCCGTGTTTTTGTCCATGTACATCCTCTTCTCCTTTAATTGTGAGCCCCATCCATCCTCAGAAGGGCCTTCTCCAGCTCTGCACAGGCTAACAGGGGTCCTGCAGACCTTCTGTAGCATGATACTCTTGCACAGAACTGTTTCTCAGAGATATTCCCAATCCTGGGGTCCAACTGCTGGTCCTCAGGATGACCAGTACAGACACTGGAGTGGCTGTGGGACTCACCACCAGCTGGAGAGCCCATGCCTGAGGGTAAATCACAATGTGTCCAGGGGTAAAAACCCAGTTTGGAGACTAAGGAAGCTCCTTGTCTCTGCTGATATAGGCAGAGCTGGTGGGTATATCCTGCCCAATAGTGAAGGTCCACTCTCTTTGAGAAGATGGGTCTATACTAACTGCCCCTCCCAGGGACCACAGGACCTCCACCAAGATTTTACCAAATCCCACTTTATTTCCCCAATCTCTTTGTAAGAAGAAACATCTCCACAGTAGAACTGGACTGAAGAGACAGTCAGATGAGTAATTAGAAGGCCTCTGCTCATAGCAGTTTACTGTCTTTCTGGGGTGTTCACTTATATTCAGCTTTTTTATGCATGCATAAATATGGTGTCCTACATGAGATGGCAATGGCTGAAGGCTTGGCCATGGTCTTTAAAAAAACCAATATGTTTCATCTACCCTTCTGCTGAAGCCTTAGCTACAGTTTTCTGCAGCTGGGTTAACGGTCATGTTTGTGTCTGTCATCAGTTCTAACAGTCTGTTATTTAAATTACAAAGCTCATTCTTTGCATCAGTACTTGCACAGCAAGTTAGGAATCTATGCATAAAGTCGCAGCAGGCAATGATTGTCTCCTAAGGAAGGCAAAAGTAAAGGCAGTCCAGTAGATTGACAGAAGTACCACTGAATTCAGATGTGTTTCTGGAACAATTGGTTTTCTTTTGAAGAAAGTTGCCATTAACACTGTTGTGACTGAGCATAAGTGAGCAGGTTGTTGAAAATTAGGCTGCCATCTCAATTACCAAATGGTTTAAAAAAAGCCCAGTGTCATCAGCTTGTTTATGACCTAAATAAAAACAAACCCCAGACTTGAACAATTACGCTAATTCTGCTTTGATTTACATCAGTGATAACCAGCAAATATGCTGCTGGGTCTGCCTGATGCCTGTGCCAGAGGAGCAGGCAGGGCTCTCATGGGGCTTTCTGTAATGTTTTTCCTTAATGGTTCATTAAGGTTTGGGTTCTGGTTAGCATTGCTCCCCCTTTGGGCATCTCCTCTAGCCATGAGTAAGGACCATGTGAGCCCCTTGACTCAGAATTACTGGTGGGGAGGAATGTGGCTGCGGGGAGCTGCACCCTATTGGTGATACAGGTTTGCTGGCAAAGGAGACAGCAAAAAGAAAGAGGCTTTTTTGGGTGGGTTTTTTTTTTGTTTTTGGTTTTTTTTGTTTGTTTGTTTTGTTTTGAGTTTTTTTGGTTTTTTTTTTTTTGTGGGTTTTTTTTTTGTGTGTTTTTTGGTTTGGTTTGGTTTTTTTTGTACACCATAGTAGAGCTTCTAGGTTGAGCTGTGCTGGCCCTTCCTCAAATCCTTGAGCAGCTCTCAGAACAATCTTCTGTACCAACAGAAGCTGGCTGCTGGTGCCAGTAGAACCTAATGATCAATGGTGGAGACAGCCCAGAGCACCTTCAGTCCTTCAAAGGTGCTGACCCATGTGGATTTTTGAGCTTACTATGGATAAAAAGGCTATTTTCACTGTTTAAACTTTCTGTGCATAAAAAGGGAGATAGAATTTTAAAGTAGCTGAGCCTTTACAGAATATTTTCAGGTATCCCTGCAAGGGAAAGTTTCAGAGTCTTGCTGTTTAGCTGTCAGGAACTGTGTTGTGTATGTATATATGTGTGTATCTATATTTTGTATCTATATACACTGATTTGTGCACTCATGAGAAAGAAATGCCATGGAGTCTTTGAGCTCTTTTTATGCACTCCAAGCCAGGCTTGTCAAGGTAGGCAGCACTGGGTTTGTGCCCAGGGCAGGCTAAGGGTCCAAGTGGGTAAGTCACTCTGGTGGTATCACCTCCTCAGGGCATCCTGGCTAAAGCTTCTGCAGGCATAAACTCTCTTGCACAGTGCTTGTTTACAGTGGTCCCCTAACTGATGTTGATGGTTGCTGACCTCTGTGGGTTTCAGATGTATTCTGTCTTGCTCAAATAAATCTGAGGAAGCATCTCCCACCCTGAAGAGCCTGCAGTGCCAGTGGATGGGGAAGCGTAATCCCCTGGCCATGTTGCTGCAGCTGAGCCCACTTGCCCATCTCTTCACCCTCGGTGGTGCTGAGCACATGGGGGAGCCCCTCCTTAATATGCCATGAATAATTTTAATCCCTGGAAGAATTCTGGATCTCTGGTAATGATCTGTCTTCTTGGAGCAAAGCAGTCTGGGAAATGTTAGACTTCACTCTCAGTCTTTGAAGTAAGTTTTTTTTTTAACCCTTCTCACATTGACCCTGCATTGGCAGGGGGGGTTGGATTCTATGATCTCCAGAGGTCCCTTCCAACCCCTAACATTCTATGATTCTGGGATTAGATTAAAAAAAAATAAATTATAAAAAGCTGAACTCACCCCTGGGAAGTGGTACATAATGCAAGTCAATAAAGCCGCATTTATTAACCACTTTATTGACTCACATACATTCAGCTTTTGAGTCCTTCAGGATCCTACCCCCTTTACAACTCTCTTTTATTTCCAAATACCACTAAAGGATTTTTTTTTTTTGCTAAGTAATTGCATAACTCTCTTCTGTTTCACACTCAAAAAGCACCTGAACTTGTCAATGGACCACAGGGCATGTTTAGATATCTCTCACCCTTTGCTAATGATGTTCAGTAGATCAATCAGAGGGAGAGAATAATTTTCTTTTTTTTTTTTTTCCTCCTTATAGAGGATCCTGATCTTTCTCTGAAGGGAATGACCTTGACTGGGTAATTCAGCTAAACTTGGAAAGCTGTTTTGCTATTCAAACTGAATTCAAACTATCTAAATAAATAGTAGGCAAAAGAACAAATCTCCCTTAAATAAATGTAAGATATTAAGACCTGGCTTTGTAATGGTTATAGTCTAATACAAAGCTTGCTGAGAGGCAGTATTTTTTTATTTTTTGTCTGTGTCTCTAACCTCAATTGTTCCCTTCATCTCTGTGGAAATGCTTCCTTTTTACTATATAATTTGTGCACATGAAGTACAATGTAAAACTTGTATTGTACCTTACCTGGCATGGTCAATCAGAGAAACCTGACTGGCTCTTTGGAAAACATGCATTGTGGGTTGTTTTTTGTTTGTTTGGTTTGTTTTTTTTTTAAATACAAACACAAAACAAGTCAGTGGCACCACATTAATCATTCAAGCCGATTGGAAAGTCTCCAAGCACCAGCTGAGTTTAAAAAAAAACAACCAACAAAAAAACCCCAAAAACAAAAAAAACCCAAACACTTTGATAAGAACCAACTGGGAATGAGATTTCCCCCCGCCCCCAAGTTTCGAAAAGAACAACAGAACAGCAACAAAAAAAACCCCGATTTGAAGAATTGGCAAGAAAACAAATGGAACTATCATGACTGGTTTTAAGGGCCATGCTTTGGCTCTGGAGAAATGATTAATAAATATTCATTAGCCTGGGGAAACATGAAAAACAGGATTAGACTTATTCATGGGAGTTCATCTTTAGGGTCAGTGCTAGGGTAGGAGAGCTAAGAAAGGCAAATTGCAGCTTTGTAACATATTTCCTGGGACAGACAAGATCTGCAGTATTTTTTTAAAAAAAAAAAAAAAAAAAAAAAAAGAAAAAAGCCCTAAACCAACAACTCAAAAGACAGCAAAAAAATAAAAAAAGCATTTTCATTGCTTTACAGAGCAGAGCTGCTGTCTCATCTCAGGCCTTTCCCACAGCTGATGTACATCCTGTGTCCCCAAACATCATTCCATGGGACTCTGCATGGCATGTCTTCAGGGATGGGTGGTGACCTGTCCCATGAAGACTGTGGCACTGCTCCCTGTGCTGTGTTTGCCCCTTCTGCAGTTGTCTGGTCCCATACAGCCATGGGATGCAGGAGGGTCCCCTGTGCTCCTCAGCATTCAGTGCCAACAGCCAAATCCAGGCAGTCCTGTGCTGGTGAGGGATTAGTACCCCTGGCACAATGTAGCCTTGCATAACAATGGGGTTTTTACTGTAGGAAAACATTCTACAGTTTTGAAGCTGGCAGGGTTACTCCTGAAGTCCTTTCACACAAACTCGGTGCACAGCAGAGAACTAATGAGCTCAAAAGGCAGATAGGATGGGAAAAGTCCATGATGCTTCCAGGAACTACCTGCAACTTAGCAGGGGAAAAGAAAAGGACTGTGACCTCTGGCAAGACAGCCAGAAGCATGAAGACATGTCACCTACCTGCTAGAGGCTGAGACAAAGAGAAGTGAGTCTCAGGAAAATGTAGCCAGGACCAGATGATAACTCAATATTGCAGGATGTGGAGTCACTGCCTTCCCCTGCTTCCAGGGGAAGGGCTGTTCCTCTGTTTACTCCTGCATCCCTTGGTTGCCTGTTTAGAAGGTGACATTGATATTGCCTCTTGTCAAATATAAGAGTAATTTCTTACGATTGCTCTCCACTGACAAGATGGATGGCTATGTGCTGCTATGAGACACAGAGTAATATTAGCAGTAAAATCGTGGAATCTGTAAGAGAGCCCCTGTGCTCATATTAAAGCAAAACTACAGCATGAGCATATGCAACTGTACATTAGGAAATCTTGCAGCCTGATGACAACCAGAACCAACTGAAAAATCAGACCTCCACTTACCCACCCTCTGCAGCACAAGAAGTTAATCATGCTCTACTGCTGCCTGAGTGAGTGGATGAGTGATTTTTGCGACTTTATCCATCATCAGTTCAGGACAGATACACCATTTGTGATTCCCACATTTAGACTCATATAATCATTTAGGTTGGAAAAGACCTTTAAGACTGAGTCCAACCCAGCACTGACAAGTCCACCACTAAAACTTGTAACAGGAGTCTCCATCTCTGGAGACACTCAAGACCCACCTGGATCTGTTCCTGGGTGACTTGGTCTAGGTGATCCTGCTCTGGCAGGGGGGTTGGACTAGATGATCTTTTAGGTCCCTTCCAACCCCTAATATCTGTGAATCTGTGTAAATGCCTTCAGGGATGAGGATTCAGCCACTTCCAGGGCTTGACAACCCTTTTAGTGAAGAAAGTTTTCTTAATGTGCAATCTAAGCCTCCCTTGGTGCAAATTGAGGATATTTTCTCTTGTCCTGTTTTTGTTACTTGGGAGAAGAGACCAACCCCCACCTCGCTACAACCTCCTTTCAGGTAGTTGAAGAGAGTGAGAGAGTTTCCCCTGAGCCTCCTTTTCTCAGGGGCTAAACAGCCTCATCTGCTTCTCCAAAGACTTGTGCTCTAGACACTTCACCAGCTTAGCTTCATGGAGAGATATGATCCTCAAGATCTTGTAGCTGGGAAATGGTGTTAGAGCCTCACCACCAGTAGGATGGGAAATGCAGTATAACTTACAAAGGGTGTATGTGGAAGTACTGCAAAAGACTGATTAGTCTGCAGGATCCAGATGTTAAATACCAGCTTTCCCAGATCCAGTGGGAAATGCTTTGCCTCATGGTAATTGGGATACTGTAATATTGCCTTGCATTTTTGTTTCTTCTATGTCTGCAGTGTCATTCCCTCCAACTTTTTGGTTACTACTGTCCTCTCTAGTGCCTTTTAATATGCCAAAGTTACTCTTAGCAGAAGCACCAGAAGCTGAGGCGAGGTTCGGCTTTACTTTGCCCAACCCTTTTTGTGCAGGGTTTGTTTGTTTGATGATTATTATCTTGAACAAGCAAAATTCTTACAAAAGAAGGGGGGGTGGGGGGGGGCTGTGGGGAAGAGGAAGTTGCATTACTTGAGTTTTTATCTTCCCTGTGTTTTCCTCTGCTACAAGGGTTACAAGGATACAACCAGAGTGCTTTAATACTCTTGCTCAGGAATGAGGGATTTCCAGCTCCCCAAGGTGGATTCCACTGAACAACCCCAGGCATGATGATGTGGGAAGGCAGAGACTATGGGATGGGCTATGCTGTGCTACAGCTTTTCTCCATTTCAATTAGAGCTCAGCACATGGTGAGAATAATTTGTTGTAAGGGGTAACCAACCCACAGAAGGGCACATCACTGTTGTTTTCTTCTCCCACATGCTCAGGTATTTCAGGCACTACTAGAAACAAGCAGGGAGGGTGGAGCCTCATCCCTCCCCACTCTGCTCTTGCTCCAGTCTCTTGCTGTTTTCTTTTTTTTTTTTGCCCTGCATAGATACTTCCTTCACACTTCTGCTAGTTCTCGATCACCAGCAGCCATTGCAGCTGTCTATATTTTAACTTAAAGTGTGTGGCATCTTTTCTCCTGGCAACAGGCTGCCTTGCTTTCTTCCCCTCTCCTTCGATAAAAAGTGACAAGTGCTCCTTCACAGAGCAGTGCAATCAAAGGAGCTACTCAAAGAGAGCTGACAATAAGTTGTGTGCTGGCTGCAAGCTGTTTTACCGTGGGACCACTTAAATAGAGTTCACATCCTTCCCATCTCTCTCCCTCGTGTGACAGTGCCTTGCACCCCTTCTGATGATATCGGAGCTTATCTCATAGTGGCTTATCTGAATAATCACCTCTGGGGTTTCTAAACCATCTCAGAGGGATATTTTTTTTTTTATGGTTCTGCAAAGCTCTACAAAATGTGGTATGATGCAGTTGTGAGCTGAGCCAGAGTGCTTTGGTCCTTGCTCTGCCCCTCAGCATCCTGCTAATGGCTGGGTCAATATATAAGAAGCTTTTCTAACCATTTCAGGATGCACTGATGTGTGTCTTTAGCACTGGTTCAGGCAATCACAGACACTCTTTGGATGGAGGATCGCATCTCAGTGAGTGCCAGTGCTGCCTAGCAGCAATGCTACAAATCAATAATGTCTGTAGTTCTGCTCTGAATTCCCTGGAGCCAGGAAACTCTCTGTCTTCATCTTCAGCAGTCTTCCTCAGCACTGATGGGTATCTGTCACCCACTGGGTCGGCGCCAAGCATTTGCAAGTCTGTGTTGGAGGCATCTTGACTGAAGCTGCTACTGTTACTGTTAGCAAACTGATTATGAGCATCTGTGTTACCCAGCATAGTTCTGGCCCTCAGAGAGCGCATTTGTCAGGCCCCTGTTGGTTTGTAATGGCTGCTTTTACAGTAAGGCAGGCAATTCAGCAGTCAGTGTAAGTGGTGATGGTGGATACGGCTGCTCCCTTGTGCTCAGCACTATGTATATGGGGAGGGCAATGTCATCAAGATAGCAGCACAGGCTTTACATTAAATGCATGCTTAAATTCCATCAGGGTAAAGCTGCTTTTTGTAACCTGGCCCTGCAATCGGGAAGGGGTATGACTGCCACGGCCACGTGTGCTGGGACAAACCCATCGCTTGTGTGGAGCCATCTCATCACTATTGTTGTCGCAGCAATGGAAGGGTGAAGAGTTCAGGGATTTTTTTTTGCCTCATGCTTAAATCTGAGTCTGTAAATGCCACTAAACTTAATATTAATTTGTTTGAATCAAGTGCATTTTAAAAAGACATTCAGCGTTCAAAAGACATCACCAAGTTTTCCAGACTGGCCTGCTTTATATCACCAGACATTTCATTTTGGATTGTTTTCCTAGAGATGACCTAATAAATGTGCTCTGGACTCCACCATATTTCCAGGAATGCATCAGTGTCAGTCTTGCTGTGTTTTGTTTGTTGTTTTCCTTTTTCTTATTTGTAGCTACAGTATGTTTCAGTGAGTTTTTCACCTTCACTCTTAAATTACTTTTTTAACCTCTCTAATTTAAATGAATGTGGCTTTCGCTAACAGATGTATATTAAGTGCATTATGAAGTTCAGAAAAGTACTTTGCAAGGATTGTCCTTCTGATGCTCTGTTAATGAAACCGAAACACTCTTTCTTTCAGTGATCTGTGTAAGGTAGCTGGACTTTTAACATTTTTTAATTAGTTTCTAGATGATTATTAATATTTTCATGCTTGATTCAATGCCAACGTCTGCTTTTGGCCAAGGTCTCTTTTGACCATCTTATTTTGCATATTTGGACTAAGCTGATGAAGAAAACACTGCTTTTGCTGAAATCAGGGAGACTGCACTTGCTGAGCAGACTGGGGTAGCAATTTGGGAACTTCAATAATTAGTCATTAATTTCCAGAAGTCTGCTTTATACAGCACATAAATGTGAACTAACCTTTAGGAATTCTCTGCAGCCCTGACACCTAATATCAAACTTACACTTCACAACAGGATGGAGAATGTATAATTTATGAGTGTGTGAAGTATCTTTAATTAAACCAGTATTTTCTAAATTTTGATTTAATTTAATTTTAATCTAGCAGAAAGAAGCAATCTGACTCCAACCAAGGTTTTCCTTAAACACCATCCTTGTTATCTGGGTGCTCTGAATCAAGTAAGATAGATGATTTTAATTTCCGTGTTCTCAGTGTAACACTTGGGGTCAATGTTTGCATACTTATCATAGGCAGTTTACCATTGACAACCTCTGTAATTGTTCAACTTTTCCTTGGTGAAGACCTGATTGACTATTATGCACTGTATTTATTATGTCTCTCACTAAAATATAGATGATTGATTATTCCATTATTCTATTGACCAAGGCTGTAACAAGGTGTGACAAATATGTGCCATTACAGTCCATAACCAACTGTGGAAGGTAGTGCAGTCAGGTAGAAGAATTTTAATGCGTGCAACTCTTTAGAAAGCTTTAGCAAACTTTCAGGACAGTGTATTTAAAAGACTTCACCTGAATAAATGTTCTTAATTTCTTCTAGGTACTTTCTATGGATAAAAAAGATAACAGGCCCTGATCTGAAAAGCTTGGAATATGATTGAGAGCCCACTGGTGCCAAGGGAAATTCTTCCAATGACTTGCTGGGTTTTGTCAGGGTCCTGAGGGTAATCTCTCTGTTTACTTCACTGAGAGTTGTGTCAGCCCTTGAAAAAAATCACCATTTGTTAACTGCATTAAAATGTGCAGGGAAAAAAAAGTGTCTTCTGTCACTGATGTAGCACATTAATGTGAATGATATGCACATATCAAGGGAACTTACAGTTGGAAAGAGAAAAAACCTGTATTTTAAAGCTCTTTATCTGCAGCTTGGTATTTGAAATGCATAATTTCATTATCTTTTAACTCCTTTGTTCTCCCTTAAAATAAATCATGTTTAATTTTCCTTTTAAATATCATGCATTGATGGACACAGCACTGGGGATCATGGTAACAAAATGGTGTTGAATCAGCTACTGGAAATTAGTAATAAACAATGCATTTGCTACCAGTCAGTCATATTAATTAGTCTTCAGAATGTGTCAGTGCTTTTCATTTGTATTTAATGTTGTCTGAGCTTACTGCCAATTAAACACAATGTTGTTATCAAATCAGCTCGTACGTGATTACATTGGATTAATGTGGTTATTTTCTTTGATCCACTATAATTAAAAATCACAGTTGTGATTTTAAACAAGTGTAAAAATATAATCAGTTTGCATACGCTGCTGCTTTTTTCTTTTAATTTACTTTAATAACATTTGCCTTTAATTAACAGTTGTGGAAGTCCCAGGCCCCATTTAGCAGCTCAGAAGAGGCAGTAACATTTTGTAGGCACTAAAAGCAGCCCCACACATACCCATGCACTGTCCTTCTCTGACCAGCTGCAGAGTGTGATGTTTTGGAGTGAGACCTATTGCAGTTCAGTTCCCAAATCCTCAAGGAGAACTCATTAGCCTTGAGATGAAAGAAAATACCACCTTAAAACTCAACAGTGTTTCTTTTGAAGCCTGATATCTAACTAGCTGTCTGCACCATGCTTAATTCCCAGGGAGGCTTTAACAACTTTGAGCTCTGTCTAAACCAGGACATTCCCATTGCTACCCACTTCTCTGCTGATGACACACTGGACTCAGGCAGCAGAAAGGCTGGAGGAAGTTGCTCTCCTGCTGGAGGAGATGGAAGTAATCAGTCAAATCACTGTGGTGAAGAGAGGAATGTTGGCCCATCTCCTGTCAGGCAGCAAAAGACTTTGGTAATGAGGTATTTTCTTTTTTTTTTTTCCTCTTCCACTTTCAGGAGAGAAACAGAAAAAATAATTTTTCGAAGACCATGAAGGTTTCTGTTGGGGAGCTTTACCTCTGAGGTCTCCTCAGGCCACTGAGGAAGTCACCACCTGAATAAATGTCATCAGCAGTCACTCTGGTATGGATGCAGATAAAAAATATTTCTGCCTCTTTATGAGGCAAGCTGGTGAGCGACTGATGGGTAGCTGGTGAGCCATTATTCACCATCCTGACTAACCCATTTATGCCATGTGTGGACCAAGCGGTGCTGGTCCTGCAGGAATAAGGCAACCCTGAATGCTCATCACCTCCTACCACCCAACCCATTGTATCCTCCTTGTCTGTGCCAGCCATGGAAGCAGTGCATATAAAGGACATCACATCCACGCACCCCCACCCCCCTAAGCACTGCTGTCTGGAAGAGCATTTTCCAAACAAGCAGAAACAACCAGAAAAGTGCTTGCATACTTTCTGCATCAGTTCCAGGTGAGTGATGAACAATAAGCACCATGTTTACTGAAAGCTCGCCACTTCAGTTAAGTTTTGACCACTTCTGTGCTTCATAAGATACCATTGCAAAGGTCTTCTGAGCTACAAGAGGCAGAGTTTGTCTGTCCCACTGTGTTCTCATCCTCACCAGTTCAGAAAGCAGATGAGAAATAACTAAACAAAGAATTAAACTTGAATAAGTGGAAGTTAGCGAAACATGAGCCATGCTTTGCTGGCCCTTGGGTAAGTAATGAGCAGTGTTCTGCTGAGGTAGGGCTCTTTGTGCACATAATAAGTAATGTTCCAGTGAGATGAAACCTCGGGCTCCTGATTCAGCTGATATTTCTGGCAAATTGTTGACCTATTGCAGTTTATTCAGAATTTTTCTAGTCTTAGTAGAGCGGCTCTAACAGCGACAGATTTGTCATGCTGTTTCTAACAAATATGTAGCTTTTGTAATGCTGAAAGTTCTAGTATCTTGAAGTGCCATGGATAATAATTGCCTCTGTGCTCTGCAGTAGCACTCTGTGTTTATAGGCAAGGAAAAGAATTAATTATTAATTAATAGCTTTTAATATATCCATTGCTAGCTTGTGTCATAGAATAATTCACAGGGGCAATTTTAATTTCATCTGACATACGTATATTGATTTATCTTCTAGGTTTGAACTGGAGAACTGGGTAGGTGTGCCGTGGGCAGTGAGAAGGGCAGCCTGGTTAATGAAAGGTGGCTGTGGGGAAAGGGTTCAGCAGAGCCGTCTGCCACCTGGAAAAATGTAAAGGGGGAATCAGGAAAATGGCTGTTCTTTCTGTTCACCTTGGGAAGGAACAAATGCTGTCTTTGATGATGTGGGCTTAATGGAGAAAATACTGCTTCTTTAGAACAGATTTCACTGCTTTATGGCAGCACAAGCAAAATTTTAGTCCAGTTTGGATCTGTTGAAATTTGGAGGACATTTTTGGGGTTCCTGTGAAGCTAACAAACACTTGTGTAAGGGCATTGCTTATGTCAGTACAGAGAGGAGATGTGTCAAATGGAGCTATAAAACCAAATCCTAGCTTGTGCTTCACCACCTATTAAATGCAGCAAGAGGCTCTGATCAAACCCTGTTCTGTGTGTTGCTAAAAGGCTTTCATTAGCAGAGAGATGCTGTCTGAGGGGACCTGTCATAATGATGTTTCCCTCACAGGGGTCAGAGATCAGATGAACTACTACAGCACTGTATGTCCAAGTTCACTTACAATATCCTTTGGTCTCTCATTTCATGTCACATTAAGGCTTTTCTCAGAAACACTTAAAGTTCATTCTCAGGCTGGTCCTTGTACAAGGTCATAGGTGTGTGCCAGCAGTTGGTCTTTTTGTGATTTTTTGGGGGCTTGCAATTGAAGCTCAGAGGTCAGGTAGTGCATGGCTCACCCTCGGCTGCCATGGGTTGAATCTCCAGTGCAGCTCAGCCCGCACGGGCAAGGATGCTTGCAGACAGCTGAGGGCTTGGGAATTGCTAGTAAAACCAACTACTCTGCCAGCGAACTATCCTGGGTCCCCCACTGGCTGTGTAATTAAAATGGGGACTATGTGGATGTGAAGTTAATGCTGTATACATAATATATCTGTCCCAATGTAAACCTTCATATCTGTTCTCTGTAAAACTGTAGGTGCAGGACATAATGAAGCAAGTGAGAAATAGTTTGAGCAGAACACAGCATTGTCCACCAGCATCTCAAACCACCTCTTGCTGCAGCAGCATAGTGAGTCTAACTAGCCAGTTAGCATTGGAATAAAATCAGGGACTGGTGGTTAAAAAGTGTGAGTTTGACTTTTTTTTTTTTTATCCCTATATTCTGTCATAGAGTACAAGGAGAAACTTCAGTCTTTAATGCCACGAGTTCTCCATTTCACACTGATGTTCCCAGGGACAGCAGATCTGCCTGTAAATTGTCTGTCGCCCAATGAAAATTGGAAGGAAAAAAAAA
Organism: Corythornis vintsioides; assembly: GCA_025447755.1. Taxonomy (NCBI): domain Eukaryota; kingdom Metazoa; phylum Chordata; class Aves; order Coraciiformes; family Alcedinidae; genus Corythornis; species Corythornis vintsioides. Next base: position 69,870 of record JAOEGS010010711.1, read on the forward strand.
ATCTTCTAGGCTTCTGCACACCATCCTCACTCATAAATAAGCTCTCACTTAACCCTTGCTTGCCCTCCTCCTCCTGCTGCTGGACTTGAAGATGATGAAATTCTTGCCTCAACACTGCCTCTCTTCTGTTTGAGGGCAGTTTTGGGAAAGCTGCTAATGAGATGGAAAAGATGGGGGGGAAATACTTTTCATGGCATTTTAAGAATGTGTCTGGAAGTGTTTTTATGTTGGGGAGCCAGAGAGTCTCACCCCAAAGGTTTGCAACCATAGCTAAACACTTTACCCACCCAGGCTTTTCTTCCCACTTCATGTATTTTATTTTATTTTTTTTTTTGTGTTAAATGTCAGTTTGCTTACCAGCTTACAGATGGGTTTTTGATGTTATTTACACACTTATTTCAGCAGGATACCTTTACCAGAGAAGGAGAGAAATGCCTTGGTGTAACAGTTCCTCCTTCCCAGTCAGGGATGCGCAGGTGAGCAGGGGTTTCCAGCACCAGCTTGGCTGGTCAGACAGACATCACCTTTCCCAGTCAGGCTGGCAGCAGAAAGGGAAATAAAGGTGTCAGGGCACCTCTCTGGCATGAAATCAACAGCCATCAGATTCAAAAGAAAAATGTGGAAACAGGGTGTTTGCACTTGGATGGTATCTCCTGGCACAAAGCAGGACAATGCCACATGCATCCTAGCCACTTTTCTCACCCACAGTAACACCCCAGTGATGGCTCCTCAGCTCTTGTTTTGCCAGGGCTTCTCATAAGTCAACGACATGCATTCAGGTTGATGGAGTTTTATCCAGTTACACCTGACTTCATTTACAAATATACACATACACACTTTTCATGTCTAAAATCCTGAAGAGCTACAGGGAGGAATATTATTCCTTTTCTTCTAGAATTCAGGTGATCTTCAGTGATGGGTTGCTGATTCTCTACACTAAGTGTTTGCATCAGTCCAGTCTCAGTGACCCCCAGCTTTCCTTCTGATGGTCCTGGAGAAAAATATATGCTACCTTGTGTGTGTGCACATGTGCATGTATATATTTGTATACATGTATATTTAATGTATACATTTGTATAGTACTGTCTAGAACCATTAGAGGATATCTAGATCTTTGCATATTTGTATCTGCCAAGTAATAAGCAAGCATTATTAAAATAGGCCTGCTTAAAGGAGAGCCCTAGTGTCTGGCTCAGATATGCTAAGCAGTGGACACATCACCTGCCTAGAAGGTCATGAGGAAGACCCTGGCCCTGGCTGTGAAGTGACTATGCTGCTGCTGTTGACCCTCCTGTCCATCAGTGTAGCTACTTACCCATAGCATCTTAATTCAACCTTGTGCCTAATTGTTTTTGTTTCTCTATCCCATCATGCCACTCTGTAGATATGGATTTCTGTTCCCCACCCCCACACCTCTCAGCATTTTCAGGCATCTGTCTGTATTTAGACCTGATAAACATGAAGCGTGCCAATGTATGTCCTATGGGAGACACACACGTGTGTGTGCATGCACATGCAGGGCTTACTGTCTTGTGACTGTTAATTTCCTCTTGTTTTACTGACAGATGTTGCTTCAATTTAATCAAAAAGTCACTGCAAATAGCGTCTGAGGACAGTGTAGAGCCAGAGCCCTGATCCAGGGCCAGCAGTGATGACTTTATTTAGGGAGGAGACCAAGGGGTAGAAATTATTCTTGGCTACTGGGTTTGACTAGAAGTACTCTCTTTAGTCTTTATAGCACAGATATTTACTGATGGTTTGCTTAGGATCTGCAGTCTGATTTATGCCAGGAGAGGTTTGGGATTCATTGGGCCCTTTTTTTCTGGTTATGGGGCTCAGGGGGCTTGTGAGGCTGCTGGAGGAGAATGATGGTGCAGGTAGTAGCTGGAAAACTCGATTTAGATGGGGCACAAACATCTGTGCAGAATTAAGTCAGTGAAACATTTTTGCCTGCATGAAGCTAGGTGAAGTTGTTGTGATGCTTCATGCTCCCTGAAAGAAGGGGTTTTTCTTTGGCTTTTTTTTTTTTTTTTTTTTTTTTTACATCTCTGGCTTGAAATTCATAAAGTGCCTGATCACCCAAGGAGTTGTGTAGCTCTACCATCTGTATCGCCGCACAGCACTTGCACAGGCAGGAACAGGCCACCTGCTTCAAATCTGGAAAGTGCCTCTCAGTTTAAGGGAAAAAAACCCTTTTAGTAAGGAGCTGGAGGCAGAATTGGATAAAAAAAATATAGTCTTAGAAAGACCAAGAATTACCATAATCTAAGCATCACAAAGAAGGAAACCTTGGGAACAAAGCAAGCTGCATATAAGTGGTCAGGAAGGGAAAGAATGGAGACTTGTTAAGGTAGAGTTATGAAATACTATTCAAATAAACAGCTTTTACAACCACAGGGCAACAGAAGGATCTAGGAGAGAAGACTGGAGGACTGCTGGCTGGTAGCACAGACCAGAAGTAGATGGGCAAGGATAATGTCATGTGACCAGTTCCTCAAAGTGGAAGACATGCTCATCATTTGGATGAGGAGGAAAATTTGGTGCATAGCAAAATGACTGAATGCAAAACTTAAGATTAAGAAAGATATGCAGAAATTAAATCTAAATTCCAACAGCCCACATCAATTTAGGTTTTATGGCTCCCAATCAGCCAGTGGGAACTTGGAACAGGATGTTTTTTAGGTGTTTACACATTTTGATGGGTTTGTTAGGCAACGTAGTTGGGCTTGGGTGTCCACCAGAAGAAAGCAGATCAGTCTTTGTCCTGCAATTATGAAGGATCTGGCCCATAGACCCACAGGTGGTTGCTTAATAAGTGTATCAGCTCAGCAGTGGAAATGAGTCCATGGAGTGTTGCAAATGGAGTTAATCTATTGTAGGAAGGGCTTGCTAAGTTAACAGGGTCCAATACTCAGAGCTTGGTAACATTTCTCTGAGAGAAAGACCATTTACAGAGACATGAAAGCAAATGGGATAAAATGCAACATGATTTATCATGCAAGATTAACCTGAAATCCCTAACTGATCTTGCAGATAAAGGAAATCCAACTGTTCTCTTCCTCTGGGATTTCAATGAATCCCCTGCCTTCATGCTCTGAATATTTAACAATATAAGCCATGATGGAGAAGGTGAGGATTAATTGAATACCTCAGAAATGAGTGAGGAACTGGCTAATAGGGCCAAGTAATGGTGAAAGGAGAGGATTTCAAGGACTGGGATGAAGCTTAGTTTGATCACTATTGATTTTCATTAAGGGACTCAGTGGAGGAACAGCAGGGTTTGCCAAGTGCCTGGTGAAGAGGCTGGCACAAACTCACAAGTAGATTTGGGACATTTTAGTGAAAGGACCTGGAAGACCATGAGTGAGTAGGATATTGAAAACAGCTGGCACAACATGGTCAGGGCTGGGTTTTTGTACCCCGAGAGACTCATGGCAAGAGGGAACATGCTCAGCTCATCACACAAGCACTATCCTGTGGCCATGAACCAAGGTTTCGTAGTGTCCTGCTCTGGGAATGTTGTATGCTGTCAGCTGCATAAAGCTGTAACACGGTTGAGCAACACTGAGGGTCTTCATCAGCAGGCAAGCTATTGCCTGAGCAGTGTGCACCCCTTTATGGTGAACATGCACCAGGAGCTTCTTGGGGAAATACTGTATTTTAGCATGTAGGATGGTACATACAAAAGACTAAACTGGATGATAGAAAAATCACTTTTGGGAAAAGCATGCTCAGCACCCCTTGCTCACCAGGGAAATCTGTCACAATTGTGCTCTGGGTTTTCTTAATATACTTCTCCTTGCTGTCACCCATCTCTCTGTATGCCTGATTTCTGACTAATGTAAATACCCGCCCCTTTCTTTAGCATAATGAATACTAATTCCTTAATATGTGTTATTTTCTACTGTATCTCAATTTCTCTGCTATCTGTCTTAAGAGTGCCAACAATTACTATTACCGTTTGTCTACTGTGTGTATATAATTAGAACAGTTGGCTCAGGTAATTACTTTTTACTTCCTTCAGTTCCTTCCTCTGCTTTGCACTAGTCTGCCTTGGTTGTTTTTTTTTTTTTCCTCCCTGCATTTCAGACTCTTTGGATGAAGTTTTCAAAGAAAGGTGCATGGGTTTTAACTCTACCGTCCATTGAATTGGAGACCACCAGCTACTAAACCCTTTAAAACCTCTAAGCTTGCTAAAAAATAAAAAAGAGCAGCTGACTCTCATTCTCCATTTCTTATCCCTGAGGCTCTAAGTGGAACGTGGTAACCATTTCTACAAGTGAATTGCCTGATTGAGAAAATTGCCTGGCTGGTTTTATTCCCCCAGGGTTGCCACGTGTCCAGTGCTGCTGGTGCTCAGCTCAATCCCAGCATGTCTGGGAAAGTGACATGCAGGAGCTGGATCTGGCCAGCATCTCACCTTCTGCTGACATGCCCTACATACCTTGAAATCAGCTACTGCCCATGGGCCATGAAACCATTGTTGTGCCAGCAGCAGGAAAGGGAAAACTCTGGGATTGAAAGATTCATGCTGAGACATAAAGCAAAACCACATCAGAGACCTGGGAAATTCTTGCTCTTTTCTGCTGCCACGTCAGTTTGTCTTCAAATGATTTCCTTTCACAGGTAAGTATCTCTTTGATTACAGCTATTGCAAAGGCATTTAATAGCTGATGAACATGCCAGTATATCTTAACTGAATATATTGAGCACGCAGAACAAACCCACAGCTTTTGACCTACCCTGTAAGTGAAATGATAGGACAAGATTTTCTACATTCAGAGACCAGGGAAAGTGTGGAGGGAATCACCCATGGTTGTTAATAGGAGCTACCCACGTAAATCCCTGTCATGTCAGCTCAATACTAGGCTGTTTAATGTCCAATTATTGTAATTTCATACAGTTATTGTTCATACTGGAGGAGAAAAAAAGTGAGAGGAATGATCTGTCTAAAGCAGATTGCTCCAGGATGCAGTATCTTTGGTAAGTCCAACCTCAGCCATTCCACAGTAACACTTCTGTTACTGACTTGAAGGCCTTGGGTGATTTAACGCCAGTGGCTACAGTTTGTCATTGCAATGGGACAGATCTGTGAACTAACCACCCTCTCCTGACCTCCAGGATCATGACAGGACAAAGCCAGATTTATTCTGGATGCTGGGATGCTGAGAACTGCTGGCTCTTTGCCTGCCAGGGCACGGTGATGCAGAATCAACACCACTTACCATCCCCTCATCCCAGACAGCTTTTGTCTTTATTGATTTCTAAGGAGCATGAGCTTGTGATTAAAGTTTGCTTGTGCTTAGGTACTTTCCTGGACTGGCGCTTGGATCCTTACTCCAGTGAAAACTCTCATTGATTTGTGCTGGATCACAGTCTGAGTAAGCCCTCAGGGGCCAGCTATATATTTACAGCATGGTGCTCTTCAGACACATGACAATTTCAGGGCAATTTTGTAACATTAAAGCAGCATTACTGGTGTGTCTTTAACTGGCCATAAATAGAAACTTTGACTTGTCTGTAGTGGTTTGATATTCCAAGCTAGGCAGGAACATTCAGTCCTGGCTTGCAATCCATTTTATCACCAAAAAGAAATTTTGTAGGTTAGATAAGTCAAGAGCTTACTCTTGCAAAACTTCAGCCCATGTCTGTGAGCTGCGGTGAAGCTGCATCTAAAATTCAAGTGCAGGAAGAAAAGGGAAGGCTCTTTTTAAGGCTCATTAGAGATGGCAAAAAGATACAAAAAGACCAACACCATTTTACATTTGTAAAAATACCCCTAGTAGATTCGTATTTTTTAATCTTTAATACAAAAGCTCTGTAACTACAGTAAAGCATTAGTTTCTGATGACTAGCTACCTTTTTTTCCTATAGCCGCTGGCATTAAAGCTCTCAGTGAAAAGACACTTTAGAGCTAGTTCAGGCAGTTCATTTTCTGTCAATCAACTCTCAGGCTGGAAGTATAAAGGCAATAACATGACAAGATTTCTATTTTAATATCTTTACTCTTGATAAGATAATCCTAGAGGAACAGTGATGATCAAATATTTAGTCAGTGCTCACTGGCACAGTCTTTTGTAAAATTAAATACACAAAATTATGTGGAGATAATGTTAATGTTGTGATATGAGGACAAAAGGCAGTGTGCTTGAAATGAAGGTTGACTCTTCTTAATATATCCTGCTCTGTGGCAGGGACCAGTGCTGCTGGAGTGGAGAACAGAAGAGCAGATTTTATTTCACATTTTGTGACCTTTCTCCACTTTTCAGTAGTTTGTTTGTAATTTAAACAGACTTGTGTATTTAATGATCTTGATTTTTAAGCGTGTGTGTGTGTTTATATTCTGTATGCCTCTCTGAGATGCACTAAATGGCTACTAGCATTCAGTAGAGAGCAGTATTTTGTACTGAGCCACTCCCTTGCCTCACTGTGAGACCAGTTGTTTCCAGTCCTGGTTTTGGCTCCCTGGAAATGGCCAGTGTTGACATAGGCTGTGCAGGTCTGGAGGTACAATTGGGGGTTTTTGCCAACTCACTGTATGGGTTGGAGTGAGCTGCATGGGTTACCTGTGGGGTATTCCTATGCATCCTATAGCTATGCACATGTCTCAAAACAATGACAGAAGTGCCCAAATTTATGTTTATACAGACCACAAGAGTTACAGCAATTGTACTTGGGGAGAAACATTTGCAAAAGTGGATTTTTTTCTTCCCCTTGTCTCACACATGCCTGGTATGTGGAGCTGGGACATTCCCTGTGACCTAAAGGACCTGGCACTGCTCAGGCTGTCCCAGAAGAGCGTTTGCAGTGCTGCGATGCACTACAGCCCCTCTGCCACCACTTCTTAATGCCACTCCACTGGGTCTCAGCTGGAGCCTGGGGAATATGAAGTGTTGATTTAGGCTGAAAGGGCAGCTCTAGCTAATATGGGAAATTACTGCAGCAATCATCCCTCTTTTGCTGTCACTATGGTGACAAAAGAAATGACAAAAGCCTGAGCAGAAAGAGATAGGGTGTCACAAGTAAAGATGGACAGTGCAAATGTTTGGCAACTGCAGCTAGGTGAGCAGGCACAGCCAAGGCAGGGACAGGCAGTGCCTGAAAACTGCGCCAGAATCACCTCACACTGACAGACGTACTGGTGTCCTGTGTGTGCTTACAGAGGTCTGAAAAGCAACACAAGTACTACACCCACATTAGACCAAGTGCCACAGTCACTGCAACTACAAAAGGCCAAATCAACCAATCAATCAATCAATCAATCAATAGATATCCTGTCTGTATAAGGTTGTCATGCCACAGCTTTAATCCTAATGCCCTAACCATTGATTTCTGAACCTCCTTCCTCTACAGTGCTTGGCCTCCTCCCTGCTTCTCAGCTGTGAGCATTGTTAGAAGACACAGGGAGGAATTCTGCTCTCCAGCTAAAGCAATGATCACCTGTGACTGAGAAATGTATCCAACTGGAAGGGGTAAACACAGGGGACACACCTGGAGGCAACCCAGGACTGAGAGGAGCATCTGAAGGCAAGCCAGTGACGCTGCTCAATCCCTTGTCCCTGAAGCATTGCTAGTCAGGTTTACCTTGAGACCCTTCCAGTATATAGCATCTTGCCATGAACAGAGACACAGTCACCAGCTCCCAGATGCCTAAACAGTAAGTTTTTGAGCTGCTTGGGGAGGGGACTATAATGAAAAAACACAAAAGAAACTGGGCCGCGGTAGAAAAAAGTGCAGGTCCAAGGACAATTTATTTGCCCAGGAGTCTCATCTGGAGAAAGTGACAGCAGGTTGGTGCCCATCCTGCAGTGAGAATTTTAGCCCTGGGGTCCAATAGGAGGTCACCAGCAGATAAAACAGCATCCAGTGACTTTGGCACTTTAAGTGGAATTTGTAATTTCTTGAAGTATATATAAGATAATTTTTTCATCTATCCCTCAAACAGAAAGGAAAAACACAGATAGGGGGTGGAAAATACATAACATAAACATATGGCTGAGAGACTGGTGTCACCACTGGAATTTTGGATTTTTTGACCATGGGGAGGTTTACAGGGCACCTAGTCTGCT
>JAOEGS010010712.1:0-10818 GCA_025447755.1 Corythornis vintsioides
CAGGGGGGTTGGACTAGATGATCTTCTAGGTCCCTTCCAACCCCTAATATCTATGAATCTATGAATCTATGAATATTCTAGAGTTTCTCCATGATAACTTGCTTCTGCTAAGGTGGTTAAAACTTTGGTGGCTTTGTCTCTGTGTGTACACACTTTGTAAGTGAGCTTGTACAGAACACCTTTGGAAACTTTATTTTCGAGATGCTATTGGCAAATTTAAATTGCAGGTCAGTGTGTCATCTTAATGCTGCCAAGACTGACCTTTTTAAATAAAAAAGTTCAAGTTGGCAAAAAAATAGCTATTGATTAGAAAGGTGTTGTAACTATCAGGTATGAAATTTGCTATAGTTTGATTGAAATGAAAATAATTTTAATTGAAAGTATGTAGAATAAATGAAGATACAGACTGATGAAATCTTCATACTCCCAGAATGTGAAAATGCTTGAATTTTACATAGTAGAAATAGATCCGTTGCCAGAGCTATGGAAGAGTTGAGAATGAGGAAGCATCAGCTGCCAAATCAGAGGCAATGTGAATACATCAGTGGGATGTTAGCACTCTACCTGCAGTTGTTCAAGGCCAGCCTTGCAGGGTGTGCTCCTGGGAATGGTCCTGTTCTCACCAATTTCAATGAAACAGCCAATGGCTGCAGGACTCAGATCTTAGGAAGGAGTTCTTTGATCAAGAGGTTTGAGAGATTTTTAGGAGATCAAAGTGGAAAAGCTTTAGCCCATCTGTGTGATGTGCATTATGAATCAAAATGCCCTAATTCTCCTTTTGATAGCAGAAAGAGAGGGCAGGATGAAGTGAGGAGATGAAGAAAAGAGAAAACAGGGATCTTCGTATTTCTTGAAAGAATATTAGCTTTCATAGTGACCACTTGACATCAAAGAAGAATGCTCTAAGTCATTCCATGGAAGGATTACATAAAGCTGAAACTGCAGCAAGAATAAAGGCCTGACTTTCATGGCTGCACAACTTTAAAAAAACCCTCCAAGCTGTCCAGTGAGGAGAATCGGGACAAGTATCATCACAAATGTAAACTGTGGTCCACTTGAAACTTGTTTCTGGACATCTGCTTTAACCTAATAATTTACTAATTCTACTGTGTTAGCATGTTTTGTAAACAGAGGGCAATATCTGGGTGCTTGGGAAATTCAATAAGCAAAACCATACAGGTGAGGTTGAATTGGTAACATTCCCTCAAGGTGTGTGTGGCAAGGTGGAAGTCGTCATCTTACAAACAAAAATCATATAGTGGTTTGTAATCCCAAACTTCGTTATTATTTGTACATTTAGATATTTGGGGCTGAGCAGTTTCTTGAGGGTAGGAATTTTTAAGATTCGGGAGAACAGAGATTTGTGTCAAGTAGACACTTTGTCAGTGTTTCAGAGAGGGGCTACTACTGACACGTGGATACGGAATAAAAAGTAGGTGCAGCTCATAAAATATCCATTCTGCTTTTTAAATGGAACAGCTCTTGATGTTGCAGTCAGTGTTTGCTCAACCACAAATGCTAATTTGGCACTAAATTATGTTACTTTGGTTTTGGGAATGTGGGCCAAACTATTATATGCCAAATGCCGGCCTTTGTAGAAGCACAAATGTAAGCAAGTAAATGATGGTGAAGAGCCCATCCACAAGCAGGCTGGTCAAAAGCAGCCCTGCAGTTCTCTCTCTTCCCTTTCACATCAGCAGACAATGGTGCCACTGCAGGTTTTGAAGGAAAAAAAAAAGTGGTGCAGGGGGAGGGAGACTCTGCTTGTGCTGATATGTAAGTGATGCTGTATTTAGTGAGGAGGTTTCTGTGCTGTTGTTATAAGGTGTCAACACAATGCAGGTTCAATGCTGGCAGCCTCCCGCTAGCCCAGATCCCTGTGAGTAAGGGTTTGGCCGTTCCATAAAGTCTTGATAAGCAGCCAGAGCAGTTTATATTATACTCATGTTTACAGAACACTTGGTGGAGGGCAGGGAAAAAATTTCCCTAAAGTTGAAAATTATGAAATGCAATTTGAACATTGATACCTAATCTCTTAGTAGTGAATATTATTTATCATTATAGCTAATATTAACTTTATAACAAATTGTTAATATTTTAAACTCTATATGGTTGGGTTTTTTTATGCCAGAGTAGTACTTCTTTCAATATAGCTTTCTGTAGTAAATGCTGGTTTCTTTTCTTTCAGTGCTCCAAATGCTTCACAGAAAGACAAAATAAAAAGTATTTCAATAACATTATGTTATAAATATTTTTAGAAATTATTCTTCCTGCTAAGATTAAAAAAAACCCCAAACTTTTCAAAATGCTACTGCTGAACTGATGAATTAGAGTCAATTATTTGGGAAAAGCCTCAAAGCCTTTACTTCTATCAAAGTACAGTGACTGTAACCAATAATCAGTAGTGCTAAAACACAAGGTGATGACACTTTAAAGAAAGACTTTTCAGAGTCTTACCCAAGTGTAGAGTACAAGGGTAAGAGCTTACTCTAAATAATGAGAAAATTAAAGGTTGATGTTTGGCCCTACAGCTGGTGTATTTTTCTGTTTTCTTTCAACTTTGGAGTCAGGCAAATTTCCTTAGTCCACTTTTGATAGATGATCAGCTCCTCTACTGCTGTGATTCTAGGTGGTCCTTGACCTGTCTGCAAAAATGCAAGGCTGTTGGTAGAATCTGGCTTTCATAAAGATGTGTTCTGCAGAACCCTGTGACACGTTCTCGAGGATGTGCATGTTGCAAACACTGTAAAATAAGGTAAAATGATGCCATCAATATGGCTGTCTGAAAGCAAACTTTTGAATTCAAGAAGTTAAAACCATCCCCAAGCAGAATGTATTAAGTGAGGAATCTGAATTCTCTGAGCTATTTTTTTTTCCAATAAAAGTAACACACTGTTGCTTTTTGTAGTTTCTATTTTTTGTTGTGCAGGTGTTGAAATCACTGGAAAAAGAGTTTTCTCCAAATTACCTTTGATCAACAGCATACATGGGCTTGCACCTTCATATCTGAAAGCTCAACATGACCAGACTAACTTCTCTCTGTGGCCTCTGGCTGTACAGTTTTATCCAAGGTGTACATTTTACACTGTACGTAACGTTCAAGTGCTGTAGAAAACATGAGCTACTTGTAATATGCAGCAAATGTTAATGGACAGGAATATAATAAAAATAGTAAAAAAATCCCTGCAATTTGATTACGTTGCAGTTTACATTTATGCTCAGGCCAAGGAGGAAACTGTGCAGGTGATTCCTGCCTGAAAGGACCCAGGAGATCAGGCAAAACTTTGACAGGAGAAATCACAAGTGTGCAGTCCAGTGAAGAATTAAACTACTGGGAGTAATAATATGGGCTGATGCACTCAATATAGCAGTAATGCCCTCCGAGAAGGGTAGGAAATAATTCAGTTCCTCTAGGCTGCACAGAAGCTAAATACAGTATGACAAGGAATAGTAGCAGTACTCATTATGTCTGATTGCTAATTACCCCTTTGAATGATTCAGTTATGCCTGCTACTAGATAATTAGTTTAGTAATTTATGGCTGCAGCACAAACCAGTATTTTAATTTTCACTACACAGTTTTCACAACACCTACAGTTCAGATAATATCTCACTTTTTATTCAATTTCAAATTGCCTTTTTTAATAGCCAATGGTGGGGAAAAAAACAAGTAATTATTTCAATTTCCTAGCATAGTTTTAATGTTAAATTGTATATTTTATGTTATTTTATTCAAATGTAAACTATATAAATGTAGAAAACAATTTTATCTGAGCTCTTAACACAGCTTCTTTATAGATTTCACAACTGATCTGGGAAACACTTCCACTGGAATATTTACTATACTGAAGTTAGTCATTGTGTCTGCTCACACTGGAATAAAACTGCTCCTGTGTATGACTGTTGCCAGGATTAGACCCTTGAGATAAGATATGTTTATGTTTTGCATAGTTTTTATAATTGCATGGATATTTCTGCACTCTGATTATTCTGCTTCTGGAGTTTGTTTCTTCCACAGAAGAAAGGTAGACTGCCACTGGTGACATTTAGAGGGTGCTGGTATTTTGTTGGTTGGTGGGATTTAAAAGATTCAGCTTTTTTTCAGAAATAGTGTTCTATTGCTTAGAAAAGCAGCTACTTCTTAGTTCATTCAAGCATGAAAGCTAATTCTAAAAGGTATTCAGACATGTATGTTTGGTAATTTGTGAGAAGTGCTGTTTTTTTAATAAAGCTTCCACGTGGTGATTTGGACTGTCAGTGGCAAACACATACTTGAGTAACACAGAGGATCAAGGTCACATTTTAACTACTTGTAAAATGTTTTAAACCTCAATCTTGTTTTGCTGGTTTAACCAAAATATTTCTCTTTCATCATTATGGACCAATTCGTGTGACTGTTTCCTCAATTGTTATGAACAGATGTCCCTGTGTTTGACTGACACCATCACTTATTCTGTGTAAATTCCTATTTCAAAAAGTGTAACAAAATCTTTCATACGGACGGAACAATCTGGTCCATTTTATTTATGTTTAAATAACGTTTTCAATACTCTTTTCCCCTGTGTCTTTGGAGAAACATACTCTATTAGTGCCTAGAGACTAGTGAAAATGAGGCTGTCCTGTGTGCAGCAGTTCATAAAGGAACAGGCAGTTGACCCAAGATTATTTCAATCTAAACAGAGTGGAGAAAGATCAGGTCTGTGTTCAGGAGTGGGAGGGGGACAGCTGAGGAGTGAGAAGGCTCAGTGAATGGGTGGAAGAGGGCAGCAGCACACACTGTGTGGATAACGTGGCACGTGGAGTATGGAGGGAGGGAGCAAGTGGCAAACTGAAAGAGCCAGGAAAGTCTGCTCAGAGCCACAGAGAGCTTTCCAGGGCTGAAATCGCTGCTTGCTCAGAGGTCTTAGCAATCTTTGATTGCTGTTGCTCCCTCTCGTGTTGCAATCATCTTAGTTTTAAATAAACTGCTGCTGCTTCACTTCAGCAGACACAGTTTTTCCTGGTTTTCCTCCTGTATCTCTTTTTTCCAGTGACCATATTTCTTTCTCCACTAAGAGAACCAGATTGAACCAAGCAAGCTTGCTCTTAAATTTCTATTGGTCTCCATGCTAGCTAAGGAATGTGTATAGAGAAATGAAAGATAGCTCCACGGGATGCACCTCTTCTTTTCACTGGGTGCAACGGTTTTTATGTTTCTCCCAGCCTCAGAGGAAATCAGCAAAGCTTTTCTTGTCCCCACTGATGCTGTATTTCAATGGTGTTTTGTCATCCTCTGGAGGCAGAGTTCAGGGCCAGCTCTCTTCTCTTGAGAAACATCTTTCTGCACAGAGCAGTGTTGGTTAACCTTCAGAGGCAGTTTCAGAAAGACTCCCTTGAATTTGAACTGCAAGGTCCTACTTCTCAAAGCAAGCCCTGCTTTTTGAGTTTTTTTTCTACAATGCCCAAGGAGCCCTTGTAGGATTTGGCAATGAATGCTTCAGGGTTTTTTTTTTTTGTGCAAAGAGTGTCTTGTTTGTTATGCTGAGATACCTGTTTCTTTTAAGTTGTTGATTCTCACCACTGCATTACCACAGCCTGTGTGTCCCATGAAGCTCTGCTATTTTTTGTCTTGTTTTTTTCTTACTGCTAACTGTTGGATCATGGGCAAAAATTGCATTTATAAACAAATGAAAGTTATCACATCTCAGCCTCTTTTTTTATTGTCTGGCCATTTATCTGCCGTGGGAATCCCTTTCTTCACCTTCACTATATCATGGAAAAGTTGCTCGATCACATTTTGGTCTTACAAGGTTCAATGCTTTGTAGGAGGTGAAGAGGTTGGAATGAGAAAGTAGTGAAATGAAGAGAAATTGGTGCTGTGAAATGCAGGGGTTCATATTTGTTGATTTCAGATAAAAGACCAAATAATTTGATTGGAAACCTTGAGATAACTTCTGCAAATGAAAAACTTGACAGGTAGGTATTATTTTTCAGTTTTCACATTCACATTTATCAATCCAAGAAGTGCATTAGCAGTGCTGATTTTGTCAGCACAAGACCATTTTTATTGAAAAGTGTGTGCATTTGTTTGCTGTTGCCTATTGAGTTTAGCTTTGCAGAACTCACATCCTAAAGAAAGAAGTCTGTGCTGAACTTTGGTACATCTTTGGAGCATCTTTGCAGAAGTAATTCTGTGATTTCCTTGTTCAGGGACAGCAACTGAGACACTTGGAATATCAAAGGAAGCATAACAGTGGTTTCAAAATCATTGCATTACTATTCCAAGCACATTAACACTGTTACTGACAAACTATTTGGGACTAGTGGGCAAATATTTAGACTATCAAATTGAGTTTTCCCTTATGGGCAGAGGTGCAGATTGTTTGCAGGTACTGTATTATTGAGAAAAAATATTTGGCTTTATGAGTTTATCAAACTTGCTTTATTCATTGTATTTTGTTTTCATTGCAATTCAATAACATAATGTTCATGGCTTGTATTGCAGCAAAGCTTTCTGTCCTCAGCCTGGTATTTACCAGCACTGGATCAATGTTCTAAAGGGCAACTCTGACAGTGTTATTTCTATGAACATCAAGCTCATGTTTATTATAGAACAAAAATACACCCTTTATAGCCAACAGTCTATTCTCTGACCCATTTAAGAAGTGGTTCCCTACAGATGGAATGTGGTGACTCCTCTCCATTACCAGTGGCATGAGGAGGCTGTTCCACAGAAGCCAAGCTGTCTCAGCATCACCATGACTTTTCCAACTTTGGAGTGGCAATTTCAGTTCTTTCTAGCTGGCAGCCATTTCCAGGGTTGTTAACAACCTAGCTGTCTGCTCTCTTTGTTACCTGTCTGCTGTTAGCCATGAATATAGCATGAGAATATATGTATATACAAGTAGCTCAACTCGAATTTTCTTTGTTGGTGCCACAGTGCTAGATGAAAGCAGCCAAATAGCTTGTTGTAACACTGTAGCCACTCTTTCTTTTCTGTGATGGGGAGAAAGAAGGTAAAGCAACTACATCCAGTTCTGTATGCTGAGAATGAGCAAAAGCAGCTTAGAAAACTTATATAGGTAGATTTAGGTTAGACATAAGGAAGAAATTTTTTACACTGAGGATGGCAAGACAGTGGAACAGGTTGCCCAGAGAAGCTGTGAATGCCACATTATGGGACTTGTCCAAGGTGAAGTTGGACAGGGCTCTAACCAGCTTGATACAGTGGAAAATTACTCTGGCCATGGTAGGGGAGGTTGAACTAGATGATCTTTAAAGGTCCCTTCCAACTCCAAGTGTTTTGTGATTCTGTGATTCTGTATGGATGCTCCTCCTCAGTATCTTTAATAGCAGCACCTTAAAAACTTTTGACAGGCAATGAAATTTAGAGCAGCCATAAAAGTAAAGTCAAGCTAGTGCACAGTAAACCTGTGGTAGTAAAAAATAAAAACATTTAAAGACACGTCCATATTCCTGACTCATACTGAAGGATATTGCTGATTCATTCCTGAAAAAAATGTAGTATAAATGTTTTATTGAACAAAACAAATGCACAGAAACTGGTGAACTGTGAGTTCTGGGACTACAGTGTTCATTTTGGGTCATGTCCATTCACTTGGCAGTCCCCTTTATTATGTGAGGAAATGGTTTTATTGCTGGTGTCTCAGCTGAAAAAAAAATGTTCTCAACATTTCATATTTGGAGCATAATCATTACTCTTGAACTAATAATTTCAGGCTGAATACTACCTCCAATGGAACAGTGTTTGTGTGACCTTGTGATTAAGCTTATCTTCAGAGCTGCTTTAATGCACTTCATTAAAAGCAGCATTTTGCTTGAACCTGAACTGTAGGCTGCTAGTGTGTGGTTATTGCATCTACTGCCCTTTCAGCTGGTTTGAGGAAACACCTTGATCAGCTGGAGGTGAATGACAGATACCCAGGCCCTGGCAGTTCTGGACATGCTCTAAAGGCAAAATTTCATAGACAACCACCATACTCCATGTCCTAAAGTGAGTTAGAGGCTGGAGACTCACTGTACCCACAGATAGGAAGTCAAAAACCAGATAAAACAAAAACTTTGTGCATATCAGCTTCAGTTAAGTTATTATGAGAAATAAACTGTAACAAATTAGAAGTGTAAGTGGACTAATAACAAGTCTTTGAGTTGTCTGCAGTTGTATGAATGCAGGAATTATTTATTACTCAGCAATACATTGCTGTAGCCTACAAGTTATATGGCTGCATGGTTTAGTATGCTGCCCTTGAGTATTGGTTATCATTTGAGTGCTTGACTGACTGACTATGCCTCTACTGTTATCCTTGCCTTGCATGAACTTCTGAGCGTAGGTTTGCCTCCTGTTGCTTGTTTTGTGTGAACTCTGGATTATATCTAGGTTGGTGTAGGAATAAGCACCACCTACCCCTTCGTTTAAACTAAGCACTCTCTTCCCTGTGTGTCCTCGGTGCCTTCTGGCAGGGTGTAGGAATACTGCAGCACAAAGAAATTGGTTATTTTATCGTTTGTTTGCTTATGTTATTCTAGAGTAGACACAAGTAAGAAAGCTTTCTCAAGACTGTGTTGCTGGGCTGCTACAGGCAGAGCCTTTCAATCCAAAGAGAGAACCTTTGTTGAATGTGGGATGGGCTGCTTCTCCTGCAGTTCTGCTGAAACTCATACATGGCTTGTAAATGCTGTTTTCTGAGTCGTGATTATGGGCCAGATCCAAAGGGTGCTCCTAAACTGGTGCTGCTGCTGCTGCTGCTAAAGAAAAATGCACATTAGAAGGGAAAAAAAGAAACACAAAACCAAACAAACAGTGGTGCTATACAGACAGATGTCACATTTTTCATTTTGTTGTTTTTCTTTTGCCCTACTTCAAGCGGGAGGTAGCATAGTAATAGCTGGCAAAGCAAGTGTTTCGGAGTAACCTCTGCTGGATTGCACATTGTTTTATTTTTTTGGCAGTGCCTCAATCAGATAAATGTTGCCAGGGATTGTGTGAAGTATCCTAATATGCCAGCCAGACTACAGAATACCTAGATTGAATATGTTGTCTGTTAATGGCTTGGGAAAAACCTTTGTATTGCCATTCTACTGTCTTTTAGCAGTGGGAACAAAAGCCCTAATTTTATGGCCATTGAAATGTTTGTCATCAACATTCTATGCTGAGACATTTTTTTCCACAATTAGAAATTGTACTCAATTCCAATTTCCAGCTGTTGAGTTTAGATGCAGGCATTATAGTAAAAGGTGAACACGGGCAGGCAGGCATTGGAGTGATCCTGATGGTCCTATGGCTACTGCAGCAAAAGAGAAACAGTCCAGTCAGAGGAGAGAGGGTGACCCTCTGTCCTGGCTGCCTGGGCTTTGGAAAACCTCTGAGGACCACTGCCCTGTGCTTTGCCTTGCTGTTGCTTTGTGGTTAATAAACCAGCTCTTGAGTGAGGGCTCTCACAGGATTACAGCTTGGAGCCTTGTGCTGCTTCCCTTGCCGTCGTGAGTACCCACTGGCATGCAGCAGTGCCACCAGAGCACTTTGTGGTCCTACTCAGCACATGGAGAGCATCTTACCCCAGTGGTTAATCAGAGAGTAGAGAAAAACTAGGCTAGAGGATCAGGGCCTGAGGAGGAATAGGGTCAAAGATAAAAGAGGTGTGAGAAAAAAATGTCAGTGTTCTGTGTAATCCTGCAGAACAGGGATGTTCAGCCTCAGAGGAATAAGATGCCCACTTATATCTCTTCAAAACTGAATTAATATATGTGCTCTTTTTGTTCAGCTAAATTGTTCTCCTCTTGATCTCCAAAGACTGTTTGCATTTGCAATACCTTTGTTCTATAATACTCTAAAAATAGATGGAAAGAGCTGCTAACGGGGAAAGCATTTTGGGATTCACCAGTTGGTAATGGAGTCATCCAGCCTTTCATGCTGCCTCAGCTCTTCCTGGGAATCAGACAGGTCTGTTTTAGTGAGTGTTTCAGGATCATGTAGAAGGCAATGAAAAGAAACATGTGACATTTATTGATGCTGTTGTTGCATCCATAGCAGAACACACATTCTGCATATCATGTAATCTCTGAGCGCAAACAGAGGTGGTTTTAACATTGATTTAAATATTTTATTTTCTAAGCAAAGCTCTTGAGGGCATTTGTTTTTCAATGTCAATTGCTCTAGGAATGTAAAATGGAATGATAATACCTTTCTATAATGATTATTTCAAACTTGCTTTTGTGCAACCTGCATTATTTTTTATTATATTTTTACTTGTAGCACTGTCTCTACAAAATTCACTTAATTTAGATCAGTGAATACAAGTTATTTATGATTTCAAATAAAATCTCCTAGTAAGTTAGTCTGTCAGCAGGGCAGTCTTTTGGAAAAATGAAAGTTACAGTGTGAAGAGAATCTACATTTATCTTTATTACGCTTTTATTGCACACAGTTTATAGCTGGTGGTATTTGTATGTGTGTGTCCTGTGTGTGTGAAAGAGAGAGAGTGTGAAACTACTGTGCAGTGACATTTTATTAAAAGCATTCTAAAAATAGAAAGGGAAAGTAATGGTTTGGAATTTAGCTGAACTGAAATTATGTTAAATTACTAAGAATTAGAGTGAATTCAGCTGGAAGAATATTTTCACCTGACATTTGATTTTGGGAGTTAGAACTGGTTGTTCCCTCTTAGCCTTCATCACAGAAGGGAGCAAAAGGAGAGAGCTGGCACAAAATGGAAAGTAATGTAAAAAATAATGAAGGAAGATGAGAGGGACAGGCTATGGGCAAGTTGCCAGATAGGTCTTCATCAGAAGGGGCATCAAATTCCAGGGGTCCATACCCCCC
>JAOEGS010010712.1:10918-34394 GCA_025447755.1 Corythornis vintsioides
GGGAGTTGATATATAATTTACATTAATATATTTTATACATACATAGATAGATGTTAATTATATGTTTCCTCTGAAAGCCCAAGTGGAGGGCGTACTCCCAGCTGCAGTAATGTTCAGTCACAGTCCTTCTCTCAGAGACTGGGAGCATCTGGGATACCAGTTTTATCCCACGTGTGGTGGATGTGTCTGTGTTTGGTGTGATCCTGTGCTCTGGGTGCTCACCTTAACTGTGCCAATGGCCAGAACTGTTCAAAAGCAGAGATTTTTAACACCCCAGTGTTTTCTTGATGCAGTAATCACAGTGCCTATTCATCGTTTTGGGGGGATTTAATGACCCAGTGTGGAACCACTTAAACTGGATTTTATACAGCAAATGGTTCTCTTTCTGTGATTTTCTAATCCAAAGAGAAGAGACCTTCTGATGCAATGACCTTCACCTGAACTCCTTGTCCTAAGACAAGCAGGGCAAATCTGGTCCTTTGCTGTTTCAAACTTCAAGCCTAGTGATTTCCATTCGAAAATATGCTCAAAGATTGTTGTTAGGGACTTTCATCAGCAGCAAATTAATGTCTGAAGACTCCTATGAATGGAGATATTTTTCATCTGATCTGGTTGATGGTCAATGTCTCTGCCATCCAATTTCCATTTGCATGAGGTTCTGGTACAAGACTGGATTGCTCCGAGACCATGATTGGATTTTAAATGGTAATATCTCTCTACAGCCTTCAGGCAGAGTTTGAATGGCTGCTCCTTTCTACTAGTGTCCAATTAGCAATGCAAAGTACAATGGTGGAATCTGTGCCTGGGAAAGTTTTTACAAGCTTTATTCTTTAATTCAAACATTAAAAGAAAATGCTATCCTCTTCAAAGTGTCAAACAGAAAATGGATTTGATTACCAAATGTCTCTCCACAAGACCACAGAATTTTGCCTGCGTAGGTGCATTTAATCTTATTGCGTCTTTTATTTCTGAACTTCCCAAAAGAGCACTGTTTTAATTTCTGCAAATATGCTCCCAAAGCAGAGGTATGAAGACAGCTTTCTTAAAAACAAAAACAAAAAAATCTCCACACACTTGTATTCATCTCAAAATATTAATATAAACGTATTTGAAAAATGTAGACACAAAATTATTTGTAGCAAGGCTTTACTTTGGACATTGATTATTGCCCATTAAATGCTATTTTCTAAGCCAATAATGATGGGATGAAAACTTAAACTGGAATTTAACTGGTGGCTTTTGGATGAACATAGTATAAAAACAGATACATAGAATAAAATGTAAATGTATTATTGCTAGTATAGTTGTAACTGGTATTTGAGAGGTGTTCACCTATCTGACCTCTCTCCATAAGAAAGTGTTAAGCTATTCATCTTCTAAGACTGTGGTTTTGTCTTAATTTATTACAGGATTTCAGGCAGAATTTGCCCTATGTATTGCTTTTGGATACAATGCTTTGGGTGCTAAATCAGACTTTGTCAGAGCCAAATAGATTTGCAGTTAATACTTTAAAAATTGCAAGCCCTTCTAATTTTCTAATATACCTTCTGATGGATTGTTGTATGCATCTATACATTTATGTACTAAAAACCCACGTGCACACACATGTGCACATGACCTACTGCATTAGAGATAGCCTAAAATTTAACCTTCTATTTAAAACAAGCCTACAGAAAAATAAAAACACAACTACATTCTGTGCAGGAAAACCAACTGTGAACAGGTGACATTGTGACCTTGTAAACAAACATGTTCTAAAATAGTCCTGAAGCTCTTAAGACAATTTATCATTTGTGGCTTTTAACTTATTATTTTTATTATTATTATTATTATTTTACTATTTTGTGGTGACTTTGCTACTTAAACTGTATCTTATTGAGACAGAATTCTGGAGAAAATGATTAAAAGTCTGGATTAGTCTCTTTAAAGCTTATTGTTACTAGCAGTTAAAACAAGGATTTCTTTGAAGTAAATTCAAATATATCCATTAAACTAGAAGTAAATACATGTATTTATGATAGTAGTGAAATATACCATTCTCACACTTATGTAGACACCTTCTTGAGAGTTTGAAGGTTGCCTCTGGTTAATACTAGACACAAGTTGCAGTGATAGCTCTACTGCTCCAGTACTCGGTCCATCTTTGATGTTGGTCAAGACGTCACCCTCCTGCCTGGATGGGTACATTGCACAACATGCAGCCTGGAGCTTTCAAGTTTATGAACAGGCTGCTTCAGTGGAGGAGGGTTTTTTTATATCCCAACTCTTACTAAGCTGGACCTGCGTAAGGGGAAACATCTTTGCCAAAATGGAAAGTAAGAGATGACAAATATTGACTGCAACTTACAATAGCATCTTTCTTACTGTTTTCTGTAGAGACTCAGATATCATGGTAATGAGTAGTACAGGAGTAATACAGGAGCAAGAACAGGTTGAAAAACTTTGTTGGCTATACTATTTTAGTGTGTATGTATATGTATGTATAGAACCTAATGTGTATACATTTACTATATATATCTATCTCTCAAACTTTGTTACTTATAATTTTTAGTATAGTAATTCAGAAAAGTTTCCTTTGGAAAATAGCTCTGGAAAAGGCTAATATTTTGTCATGGCATCTCTAAAGACTTCACAGTAACAGGACTCCACAATGAAATGCAAATCAGACCTCTCATTCTGATGGAGATGACTGCATGTCTGTGTCTATCCACCTGATCTGCTGACCCAAGTAGAACTCCCCTGTGTAGTTGAACTCGAGGGGGAGCAAGGTGTTAAAAAGAAAAAATGTTTTTCCTTCTCTTCCACATGTTCATGGTTCTCTCTTCTTGGCAGCTTTCTGTGATTCCTCTAAGCAATTCTAATAAATAAACTGGCAGTTTTCTGGTTCACCTCATGGGACTGACATTCTTTGGCTCAAATAAAGGCATTTTCCTGAGTTTGCCTCTCCTCAGGGACACTGAGTTATCTCTGATTGTTTTTTATTTTTATCTAGGCATTTTTTTGAGTGTGTACATCAAGATGTGGCCATTTTTGTGTCCAGTTTAGAGACAAGGTAATATTGCTCTGATGAAAGGCATCTGACAGGGCTGTCTAGGGTACTGAGCAGTGTCTCACTGC
Source organism: Corythornis vintsioides (assembly GCA_025447755.1). Classification (NCBI taxonomy): domain Eukaryota; kingdom Metazoa; phylum Chordata; class Aves; order Coraciiformes; family Alcedinidae; genus Corythornis; species Corythornis vintsioides. Next base: position 14,036 of record JAOEGS010010712.1, read on the forward strand.
TCATGGCTATTGCTCTCTAGTCCTCCTGCCAGCTGAGCAAAGTTCAGTGGGAGCCTAGTCCATGGTTCAGAGTTAGAACTGCTGTGGCTGTGCAGTAAATGTGAACATGACTAGAGAAAACACTCATAAAAAAGTTTTCACTCCCCTTTACGTAATAATAATTAAAGATATTATTTTCTTAACCAATTTGTATGTTACATTTTGATGATGGTTCGGGAGCATTCTGTATGATTCTTGCAGAAAACAACCCTAAACAGAAAGAAGAATGTATAGGAAAGCCTGCTGAACAGTGGATCATAACCTCAGGGCTTCTATATGGATCAGAGTTGCTGAGATCCCATCATTGTGAAAAAGGCAGTAAACCAGCAAATATTTTCAATATAGTAAGAAAAATCTCTTAGTCATACCAATGGCTGAGACAGGATGATGTTCCATCGTGTAAATGAGTGAGACATATCAATTGAAAACAGCTTTGGATTAAAAAAAAAAAAAAAAGGTAGCTGACAGATATGTAAAGTTAGTAGATGTGCTTTGCATTTCAAAGTCAACTTTCTCAACAGTTGCCACATCTGAACTCCAGTTTATACTATGTGGCCTCCAGACAAGAGTGAAAATCCCTATCCTACCACTAGAGGTAAGCATCAGCAGAGTTGGGTAGGTGGTTACTGCAAGGTAAGGGACAGCGGTGATGATCTGAGGTGTTTATTTCGGTGACTGTGGAATGTTTTTCCTTTTGCTGTGTATAAGTAGTGTGCTGGGAAACTGCTGTTTGAGGGTCTGCATTTTTGCAATTTTAAAAAAACAAACAACAAAACTTTTCAGAGGTTTATTTCCTTTCCTTAAATTAATAAATAGTCTAAATAAGAGTGTGTATTTTGGGGTGAGGAGCATGAGATAGTAAGAGATATTTAAGGTGAAAAAAAAAAGAAAAAGACATTGAAAGAGCAATAGAAAAGTATTTCTCCCCAGGCTGTTAGAGAAGCAGGGAGTGATGGAGTGGGTGTTCAAGAAAAGCATCAAATTGGCAGAATAGAAGCTAATCAGGCAGGAAGGAGATTAGGGGTGATTAGGGACCTAGGCAAAAGCCGCTTATGTTGCTGGAGAAGGGAGGAGAGAGCAGATGTGGCCTATCAATGGCCACCTCTTGAACTCTCCTGTCTGACACAAAGCAGGAGGGCCGGAGGTGCAGGGGGTAGGAGAGCAAGTCAGGGCGGCAGGAGCGGGAGGCGCGATGGGAAGGAGCCGAAGGGGCGGAGGTGGGGGATGCTCCAGGCTGCATGAAGCAGGGAGCTGCTTTGAGTGCTGTGCGAAAGGCAGTAGTCTGGCCAACCTGCCTGTCTTGCCTCTGGCAGAGCCGTGCAGAGGTGAACTGATGACACTTGATTTCTCTCAGGGTGGGAAATGCAGAGGAGGTTTTAAATCTGGGAGGGAGATTCCTCCCCATCCCACCTACCCTGCTAGCAATGGTTGCAGCAAAGCAGACTCCAGGTCTTGCACCCTACTTCTCTGCCTTCCTGCATCTTCAGCTTCTTTCTCAGGACAGCAGCAGCAAGATCTGTCCTTGAGGCAGCAAAATTAATCATTGAAGAATGAGAGGATGGGGGAAAAAAACCGATATGGTGCAAGATGGAAAAGGGTTGAAAAGGGAGCTGTAAGACTGGAGACAAAATCATTGTCAAACTAGCAATAGCCCTCCTTTGGGATTGAGAAGAAAAGTACACTTCAAGGGGGAACATTTTCTATCTCCTAGGCTAAATATTCCACTCTTTTCCTCAAATCCTTCAAATGCAAGTTTGGCCTCACTGGTTTTTTTTTAACTTTCAGAAAGAAACTAATAAAAATGTTTTATTAATCCTTTAATGATTCCTTATCACCTCCAGGAGTTGCCTATATGATTTCTAGTTTGTGTTGGTGTGACCTCACCAACTCCCAAAGGAGTAAAAAGTATTAACAATTATGAGGTATCAATGTCTTTTTCTTAAACATTCCTTAACAAGATTAATCAAGTACATTAATTTAATAGTCTTGTTGTTGTCTCCCACCTTTTAAAAAACATCCCCTTGTGTCTACATTGCAAGCAAGGCTAATTTTCTGATGAAAGATGTGCTTTTTGGCCATATTTTCCTTCCTCCTTTCTCAAAAACATTAAGCTGGCCTTGAAGATTTCAATGGAACTTACAGTTTTTAAGTCTTGCTTATTGCAACTTTAGATCAAGTTAAAAGAGAGTGCAAGAGCACAACTGTTATGAATGGGCACAAGTGAAAGTGGTTGTTAACCCTTAGCTATCTGCAGAAGAAATAAGGAATGAGGTAAAGTTAAAATTTTTCAATTGCTCACAATTCTGTTGTAAAATCAAATGTTTATGGTTTTTTTTCTTTCTGAAATTACACATTGCTTCTCTTCCTATTTAAGGTAAGTGATGTTCCTGGCACGTTCCTCATTTTTTTTCCCAGTAACTATGCAAATTGACATTTCCTTTGATCTTTTTATGGTATATCAGCAGTATTACAATGAATCACAGTTCTCACCAATCATCTCACCTTTGGCTCCTGTTCAATAGCCTGCTTTTCCAAGTCTGAAAGTTATTTCATGTTCTTTTTCTTTGCTTCTAATTCAACACACATTGTGTATAATTGCAGGGTAGAGTGATGATTACTCTCCAAAGAATTACAATCAAACTTGGCTTGTTAGTGTATAAAGCTCTGGCTGTTAATCACAATCATTTAAGCAGTAGCAAACCCTCACTAAAACACAGATGGCAAGTTGTTAGCATTTCCAGCTACCCAACTCAGACATTGTTGATGTATCCCAGAGAGGACTTTGTTATGCTTTTCAATGATGCTTCTCTTCTGTGACGCTGAGCAGTATCTGCTGGGTTTGATACCCTCTCAGACACTTCGGCTGCACACATGAATGCTGTACAGCTGTAGCAGCTCATGCAAGTAAAAATGCATAATTTTCTTTCCACTGAAAATGAAGACTTTAACCGTACAACCCAGAATGAATACAAAAAGGAAGTATGTGGAAGAAAAAAAACAGAATAAACAGCAAGTTGTCTGATTAAAACTAGTGTGTAATTTAAAATACGTGCATATTTGACTTAAGAAAACCTTGGCAAGCTTGATCAGCAGTGGTAATTTGAGGAGATCTAGTGTTTGCTGGCTAAGGAGTCTTAAGGTCTGCTGATTTTCAACAAGCCATAAAATAAACTATTTTTATCAAGCACTGCTGTCCTAAATAAAAACTCGAATACTGTATTTCAAAGAGTAGAACAAATCATACCACCAGTGCCAAGCCCTTAAGCAAGGATTTTTAATAAGAAAGTTTAAATGCTTGATGCAATATGACAATCCACTTTATAAAATTCTGTATTTCTTCAAAAACATGTTTTGCAAAGGTATAAAATTAATAAATACAGAAAAGCTGAATTCTTATTCTATAGAAAAGGATTCTCTGAAAGGTCAGGTTACAGGGATGTGAGCAAAAGACAGAAGCCAAAAATGTTTGCTGCTACACAGACTAAAGCACGTGTTTGTCTTGTCGCCCTGTATCCTGTCAAAGGCTTCCCTGTCAGTAAAATGAAGATTAAAAATGCCTTCCTCAGAAGACACCTTTAGGGATTGAGTTACCATTTTGTAAAAAAAATCTATTATTTTATATAAGCTCTGGAGAACAGGAAAAAAAACCCAAACAGTTCTCAAATGAAGAATTTATTATTTAATGGAAACTAACTTTACATAATTTAATGAGTATGCATCAAATGAAGAGGTCAGAGGTGTGGGTACGTGTGTCCCAGTGCTGCTGGAGACTCAAACATCTCTAGGTTGTGGAGTCTCCTTCTCTGGATTCTTTCCAGACCCACCTGGATCTATTCCTGTGTGGCCTGCCCTGGGTGATCCTGCTCTGGCAGGAGGGTTGGACTCGATGATTTCCAGAGGTCCCTTTCAACCCCCATCATTCTGTGGAGTACATGAGCATTTGCACCTTGTGCTTCCCAGGGTGCTGTGAAAGGCATAGGCTGCAGCACAGGACTCAACTCAGCCATGCATTAGCTCCTGGCTGGAGAAGTTGTTTATGCAGTGAATAAGGATTTTCTCCTTACCCTGTAACAAGGCTGCTACTGTTTTGCCTACATAGATGTCATTCCATGGTGAAATATGGGCTTATCAGATCAGAATTTCAGGAAAAAATGCATAATTCCTACATTTTGACATGTAGTTGGATAAGAAGCAACTTGCCTCTGCCCCTGCTCAGTTTCCTTCTGCCACCTGCATCCTTTGTGTAACCTTCCCTGGAACCTTACAGCTTTGTTGCAGAGATCTGAACTGACATCTAGAGCTAGATGTAGTTTTTCACCGTTCACTAGACACATTTGCTAGTAGGTAGCATCTCTGCTGCAAGAATAAGAGAAATTTTCATTTTCATTATTAACTCCTTTAGCACATAAAGCTTGAGACATCATCCACTTAGCACAAAATATAGTGAAGCCGAAGGTAAAGTGGATTTCCAGAGTAGTCATTCTGTGTTCCTATGAGCCATTCTCCAAAGCATGGTTCTTATAAATTAAATTATTTATCAAATTTTCATTAAAGCATTTTGTAAAGACCTATCTAAGTAATTTACTTGTAAAAATTTCAAGATGAGATGCCATCTTCCACTTCTCTTCCATCTTTAGATTTTAGATAAACGTGAGTTGTCCATAGTGAACTTTGTATGGACAAGCAGCAAAAGAAATGCTTGCCAGCTCTGCAGGGGTGCATTTACTGGAGTTTGCTGCATAGACAAAAAAAACACATTCTATTTTTTCTCTTCTGTAATGTTATGTGTGCAGCAAAAAATCACATTTACTGAGAAGCTGTGGTTCCTGGTCATATATCATATGTTCTTCAATGACAATGCTTAAAAAAGGTTAAAAAGTTGTCACAAAACCCTTACTGGTGCAATCCATATTCCAACCACGTTACATATGTGGTTCAGGGATACAATGCACATAAACATCCTTCTGTAGTTTCCCAGAGATGAGATGATTTCAGATTATTCTTTATAGCACAAAGCATCAAAAGTACACCTTCATTTCATTGCAAAAAAGGTGCAGCACTCACACATCTGTCTACAGAGAATAGACTCCATGTCACACAGAGCTGCTTTGCTTCTTGCAATAGGCCTGTCATTTTTCTGTTAGGCTCAATGTTCATCTTGACTTCTTTGATCTGAAAAGAGGGGTGATTTGAATATAATATCATTTTAATCCAACATCCTCATACACTCAGGACAAAGGTATGGTTTGTCTTAACTCAGCAATCAAGGAATTGAAGTTTGGAGACAAATTCTCATCTTCACACAACATGGTTTTCTGCATCAGATACCTTGAAATTCAGATTATTTGTACAGCAGCAAATTTAATGTCAAGTGCTCAAATGAAAATTGAATTAATTTGTTGCTTTCACTAATTGACCTCCTTTAATTTTCAAACTTTACATGTTTGTTTAATCTTAATACCTTTTGATTTATTCATGAAATGTTGCTCTTCTGCACTTTGTAATAATCTCTGTCTATTCAAGCATTTTCAATGTGATATTCTCCATCCTGAGTTTCTAATGAGGTTTCTTATGTATGTACTTTTTAAATAAAAATCATGAAGGTTTTTAATTTTTATATTCATTAACTGAATATTAGAAACCATGCCTGGTTAGGAAAATCTCATCAGTTTAAGGTTCCAAAATAGGTCACCAAGTGTCATTCCAATAAAAATGAAATTTGCATGCAATGCTTCATTTGCAAGGAGTGCTTGTTTATCTTCTCTGGCATTTATTACAGTGATCGAGCAACTGAAATAATCTGCATATTATGCAAACCAGTCTTTTTCCCAGGAATGTTTTCAGGCTTTTTATATTAAGAACAAAGTTAATGCAGAGCCTTGGTGTATGATAGCTTGAGAAGAGAATTGGATCTTGTCACAAGAAATTCTTGTTACTGTCATTTCAGGTGACTAACCTATTTTAGGAAGTTAAAGATTCTGATTTTATGGATTACATCACAGAAATGTTTTATTGTGAGTGTTCTTACCAGCATAAAGGATGGCTCTGCTCTATTTTTTCTCCTAAGTGGATTATTGTCCATTTTACCAACGTAACCACAAAGATGTCTAAAAGAATTGGAGATATGATCATTAATTGAGTTTGTAGCCAAAGAGAGTTTGAGCGAGAAAGGTTAGATCAGCTGGAAAAAGAATGCTAACAGTACCTGAATCTTTACAGTCAAGTGTGTGAAGATGTTGAAGGGGAAAAAGATTGTTTGTAGCAAATTGTTGAAAACTACTGTCTGTAAACATATAAAAGGCTCTTTTTAATCTTGATTTGGGGCCATCTTCTGAAAAACCTTTTCCTATGAGGTAAAGTGATTAGCTTTTGCTTTGTAAAAGCAAAACTCACAAGGCTATCAGAAGTAAACTGCTCCTGAATTACATGTTTTGATGTGGATGTTTAGGTGGTGGAAAGCATTTAGGGTAAGCTTTCCGGCATCAGACTCCTTGTACAGTAGAATCCTTTCTGCAGGAGAAAGGAGTCATGGTGACAAGTTGTAGGTAATAGAAAGAAACTTTGTGGAGGAACAGACCCTTTACCTTTGCTACATACAAACGTGTTTGAACAAAACAGTTCATACAGCTTTCATTACAGTCTCATAAAGAACAACCTTCTTCAAATGGAATTTTAAAAAACATTGAAAAACTTGTCATTTTCTTAGTTTAACTGTTTAATGTCCTGACCTATTTATGGAAAGGGAGAGTCCCCTCCAGAGAGAGATTTGGAGTATTAGAATTGAGCTGCTGATTCGAGTTGCTGTCGGGATGGGTCCCGGAGCTCAGGGAGGCCAGTGAGATATCTGAGGTGCAGGTGCATGAGCAGGAAGAGCAGGCACATTTCTGCTGCTGTGATATTACAGCAGAGACCGAATGGAAACTATTCCCTCCTCAAGCTAAATATTTATCAGAAAAGGCACTACTTGCAAGGACTTTGCAGAGGAACCCATCACTCAGGGGTAGATGGTTGGCAGATCAATGGCTGTCCATGAAACCATCATTTTTAAAGAGCTTTTACATGATTGAAAGCACAAATTGCAATTTGAAAATAACAAACAGTTAAGTTATTGTCTGTCACTGCTGTGCCATTCACCATTCCTTCAACTGTTATCACCTCTCCTTGTGTCTTATCTGAAATGAGATCATAAATTGTCTGAGGAAGGGTTTATCTCTGAAAATAGCACATGTACAGCAATTAGCACTTTGGGGTGCTGAACTTTAATGGAGTTTTCTCCATTACCAAAGTATGGAAAATAGATCCAGAAAGGAATTTGAGAGACCACGGAGTCTCTTCCCTGCTCTGAAGCAAGGTTAAAATATGTATGTCAAGAATAATATTGATTGATGTCCAACCTTAAAGGCCTCCAGTGATGGAGACCCCTAAACCTCACCACACAGGTATATTCAGGGGCTCTACTGTACAATTACATTGTCTTTACTGTACACATTTTGCTAATGCTTTTACCTGCATTCCTTGATGTAATTTAAATTAGATTTTTTTTTTTTGTTCTTTCCATCAAGGATACAGAAAGAATATTATTTCCTTTTATGGGAGAAAACTTTATATATTTGAAGTCTGACCATCTTTTCACTTGGTGGTCTCACATTTTAACTGTGAATTAAATTTAATTTTAAAATTTTGTTTTCACATTTAAGATTTTAAAAATAAGAAGTAATAACAAATAAACCCCTTAATGATGCATACAAAAGCAGAACCAAACCAGCACTTGTGAGGAGATGTAAAGAAGGTTGGGCTAAGCCGTATAAAGGTAGCAGGTGAGACACAGATGTTTTTGTTCTGTCCCAGCAATCTGCAGAGCCCCAGACTGTGGGTGCTGGTTTCACTCGCACACCTCCAGTTGAGGGTGTCTGTCAGTGCTCTGTGGGCTAGAGATGACACTGTGGGCATGGTGCCAAGGGCTTTGGAACTCGTGTGGATGTTTCTATTCCATTACTTTCAGTGGACCACAGTCTTAGCAATCTGGATGAGTAAGTTGCCCCTGAGGAGACATACTACTGGTTATATTCTAATGATGACATCATTCGGAGGCAGAAATATATCTTGGTGAGAGGACTGCCTGTTGCCATGACCCATAGGCTCACTTTGTGCACAAATCCAGGATTACTGAAGCATGGAAAGAGAAACTGTATGGTGTTAGAGAAAGTGTCAGAGCAATACAAATTATTATCTGTATTTTTTTGGAATACACTCTTATGTTGCAGTTTTGGAAGGAAGACAAACTTTTGGATGCTGATTTTTCCAGAACATTTTAATTTCAAATGGATATCTAGAACATAGGTTGGAAATCAGTGCAGTAAGATGTCAGTAGCATTAGAAATAATTCATTAGGTTATTTCAAATTATATTTAAATGATATTATCATTTTAATAATAGAAAAATAATGAATTACAGTACAATATAAAGAAGAGGGGGTAGGCTTTTCTGGAAATGAAGTTATAAATTGAAAACCAGCATCTCAGGGTAGAAATGGATCTGAAAGCGAAGTGTTGATTTGAGTCATGCTTACCAATAAGCATTAGAGTAATTCTGTGATTGACAGAAAAATGAGATCACAGGAATAATATATGAGATATCTTCTAGACTGGCTGTTAAGAATTTAGCCAGCAAGAAAGCAAACACTAGACTGTTGTACAGACCACACCCTATCCTCCTGCCTTTTTGTTTGCATGGTGGTGCCAACCTCCTCACAGTCATTGCTGTTCACAACAACAACAACAACAACAACAACAACAACAACAAAAGAAATCTCCAAACCAGAAAATGTACCCAGTGCAATGCTAACCCTTGAGACTCAAATGCTCTGTTGTATGGTATGATCTTCATTTCATATGTAGCAAATCATAATTCCCACGTTCCCACCTGGATGTGTTCCTGGATGACTTAGTCTAGGTGATCCTGCTCTGGCAGGGGGGGTTGGACTAGATGATCTTCTGGGTCTCTTCCAACCCCTAACATTCTGTGATTCTGTGATAATTCATGTATTGTTTCAAATTATATATATCCATAATTAGTTTTCTTTAATACAGTAGTGTAATGGCAATTTGACACTATCAGAAACCTGAACTATGTTAATAGAATAAACTAGTCAGGTTTTTTACTATATTACTATAATTTCTATTATAATAATAAACTTAATATAGTTGCATCTAGATGTGTCTGAAACCATTTAGTATTTCCTCTGCTCAGACACTTTGACTTTTCTGCTCTCTATGGGAGTAAGTGGGCTATATTTCTCCAATTTTTGTGAGTGCCAGGAACTAAGGAATTGAGCTGCTTATGTGATAAGATGTGTTAAAATGCATTATCCAGAATAATTAGCACTCCTAGTTGTATAATTATGATTAGATGTGATTTGAATGGCTGTTTAAAAGTAAGCAACAGAAGGCTTCTACCAGAAGTAGCCTGCTAATAAAAGCAGCAGAGAACAGAATGTTGTATCAAATTGCCGGGTCTTTTCAGCTTCCTGTGTGAGCTCCATGTCCTGAGTAGCTGTCTTATGTGCTACAAATGCATACTTGCTTTGGGTTTGAATTTGGGTGTTTTTAATAATTATAGATCCAAAATCAGTCATCGACTGTATCAGTAGAATAAAGGTAATGACTTAATCTCTGCCTTTATCCTTAGAAGTGATCAATGTCAAAAGTATCATTTTGCTTTTTGCTGATCTCTGTGTTCGCAGATGATACAGAGCTGTCCAAATTATTTATTGCAGTTTGTGAATTACTGTGGAAATCATCCCTCTGCAATCTGAAGTTTGCTGTTTGTAATTGACTATTTGCTTTTTGAATTGGTTACTGTAGTCCCATCATGTTGTGTTTTCTGCTGACTATCCCCCTGATCCCTGAGCAATTTCTGAATAGGGTTCTGTGCTCTGCCAGCACAGATCCTCACACCAGCCTACATCATACATATATTTATTAAGTTGATCAACAATTACAAAAAGAAAATTGTTTTTCATCCATTTTGGAAGAAGCAAAATAATATTAATACATCTTTATTAAAGAACAACTTGATTTTTATAGATTTGGTGAAATTCTAGCTTGTCGTTATATTGCAGCTGTTTGCTGGTTTCTGTTACAATGCCTCCACATAAGCCTCAGGATCTTGTATGTTTTAACCACAAGAAATATTCTTTCACCTTCCTTTTATCCTCTGCTACCCAGCCTTAGTTCTTAGACTTAAATAATTTAACTAGATCCCGCAGCTGGTGCCCAGTTTAAGTACCATCATAGTGATCCCAGTCAAACAAGGGATTACTTGTGCAGAAGGCTTTGATTCATCTTGGCTGGAGGCAGCAGAACTGATCTAGTTTTGATGGGAAAGGCAAATTCAAGTGTGGATGCACTGGATTTAATGATAGACCATGGAAGTTATTTTCATGATTCCTTGCTACTTGTTCATAGAATTTGGTACTTGCAGTATCTATCTGGGACATCTAACCTGAGACTGAGCAGTGTTTGCAGTGGGAGAGGATGTGTTGACATCATTCCAGGTAATTGATTAGGGAACTGTGCAAACTCTTCTGACGCTGTGGCCACAGTCTGGAGAGAGACTAGAAACTGGATCCCTTGGAACTTTAATCTACCCTCTGTTGCTCCAAGGGCTGATGGCACCAGCAACATCATGTTGGCTGGTTTCATTGTCCCATTGTAGATGCCCCATAGCCACAGTGTGAGAGAGGAACCCATCTCTCTAGAGCAGCCCTCCTGGCAGGGCTAGGAGAGGAGATGTTTGCCACTGCACAGCCGTGTTCTTGGACCTTGTCTCCATTGGTTGTTTAGAAAACCATTGTAGTAGCTTTTTCACGTATTTGCAGGCACCATTCTATTTGCTACATACATGTGCATGTCCATTCCTTCACATTTTTAACACTCTAAAACCCAAATTATTCTTATTTGCACTATTTTTCTTATATAAACAAGCTGGGGGAAGGGAATTTTATTCTCTTCCTTTCTAAGTATAAAATTGGCATGAATGAAAATCAAAAAATAATTTCTATGAAGACTTCTGTGATTTGGGGGAATATGTAAACAGTCTTGTTTTTATCATTAAGATATGTATATGTAAATTTGGCATCACTTCAGATGCAGAGGCAAAAGTACATTAAATGGACTTTTTTACAATTACAGATGAGTAGCTCTAGTCAGCTCCTGCAAATGCCTTAGAAAGGGTATGCACTTTATTCTTTCCAAATTCCCACTTTCCCTCACAAGTTTCTCTATAACAGATATTATTCTGAAATAAGGATCTGTTGGTTGGTTTTTTTCTTTTTAAAGTAAGAAAATTAAGAAATTCATTATTATTCATATCTGACATTTAAACTGCAAACTGATTTTTGAACCCAGTTCTGTCACTGGTCCAAAACGCAGTGAACACCAGTGTTCTGAAATCACTAAGAGTATTTGTAGAGGTGATTTTTATACAAATGTGAGTGACTGAGATCTAAAGTCAAGTTGTGGACTGTTCTCAACTTCCCAGAAGGTGCCATCTGAAAGTGCAAATGAAAACAGAACTCAAGCTGCCTTTGCAATTATTCCAAAGTGCAGCACAAAGTTCATTTTGCAAAGAAGCACTGGCCTTTCCTGAGCCATGGGATGCAGCCTAGAAGCTGCAGCTGCTTGCTCTGCCAGCTGACCTGTGTCACCTCTCAACAACCTGGGCTGGCCAGGCACTCTGCCCAGCTCTGAGCAGCCAGACTCACTCATTTCAAAGACATGCAGATCAACAAGGGATATTTTGTTCAGTCATATTTCAGTGTTTTCATTCATTTTAGTCTGTCCTGTCCTGAGCTTTATTCAGTACTTGTACATGTATAAGCTCCCGGATGCCTTATGAAAGCATATTGCAAGTTATTCTCTGACTGTGCTTTGCTTCTGTTGGCCGTGCTCAGAAGAATAAACTCTAGAGCTAGAGATGGTTTTCTTCTTGTAGAAACAGTTGTTTCTGTAGTTTGCTGCCCTTTCAGTGACACAACTGATAGAGGAGCCTAGAGCACAAATTGAGGATGCTTTTTGCAGGAGAAAGGAATATTGTGTTATATTGGGACTTGAGGGAACTTATTTAGGACCCATATTCAAAAATGGCACCCAGGTGTTTGTAAAAGATTGTGATTTTTTTTTTCTAATGTTTTCATGAGCATACTCTTTTTCCCAATGCACTGATATACAGTATCCTCAGAGTATCATTCCAGCTCACTCTCATTTTCCAATGACATAAAGTAAAAATATAAATGAAATGTATTACTTTGTAAGTAAACCTGCTTTGGCCAGGTTTCTTGTAGATGTTTTTCTTTATTTCTCTGTGGAACAAGATGTAGGAGAGGTAGGAACGTCGAAGAACTTTCCTTCTGAAAGGAATCACAGGGAGCCTTAGGTAGACAAAGACTAAAAATTATTCTTTTACTCTCTAACTTGATTTCTCAAATCTTCAACTTGCTGCAGGGCAGCTTTTCTGTGAAAGTATTATAAAATCTCAGGATTTTCCGTTTGACATGTATTATGAACACTAAATTTACTTAGCTTTTATTAATTACCAGAGAAAGTTCAAAGTCCACTACATGGTTTTTTCAAACTAACAAGGTTTATTCTGGCCCTCATTATCATACATAAGCCACGACCTGGAAGATTTAATTACAGTAGATCTTTATATGCTTGTTTCCTATTGCTGAGAAATACAAACTTTAGCAAATGTTTAATAATGTGTTCTTAAATACTCTTTTAAAAATAGAAATATATACCTGAGATTACAGTATGATATGATTATGTGAAAATACTGGGGTTTTCTTTTGATTTTTTTTCTTAATCTAAATTTCCAGTCCTACATATTATGGAAACTATCATGTGATGGGTTGATATTTGTTGATTATTCGTGTGGGTGTCAGTGTGGCTAATAGCTTTGGGGTTTGGGTTTTTTTAGGTGGGGCAGGATGTGGATTGATTTGTTTCATTAGTGTCTGTTTGTCAAACAAAAAGTTGTTTGGTTGTCGGGTTTTTCTGTTAAGTCAATCTCAGAATTGGGATATGATTGCTTTTTCACTGTGCTATTCTAATTTATTTGCCCTGCTTTGGGCTATGTGTCATCAGGCAGATTTTGGATTAAATTATTGCATACAATCCTTTTTCCAAAGGATTACTGCTTCATTCAGTTCCCAGGATAAATGACAGCATTCACTTAATTATCAGTAGTCAATAGCTTCTTCTAACTTGATCAGAAAGTGTCTCTTTTGCATTCAAAACATGCTTTGCATGGATTTTTTTTTCATTTCCTCATCAGGTTTCCTATGGCACTGGCCACTATATTAGCTGGGTTCTCATGGCATACTGCTGGGGAAAGACATTGTTCATTTTCCCTGGGGAACACAGTGGCAGAAATATTAGAGATCAAAACCATCTGCTGATTTTGAATCAGAATCTGAGGCACTAGGACTAGGTTCTTCAAGGTATAGAATATTATCCAGAGTTTTCTCTGTTCTAAGAGATGTTGATTTTGCCAACATGTTTGACCTGGACAAAGAGGAAAACTTACACAAAAGCCCATCAGCTCACAAAACATTAGGACGAGCCTCAACTATACTGTATTTTAAATGAAAAGCAGAGAAATGGAGATTATATTCCAAGAGAAATTTGGTTTAAGTACTACATTTTACATGACAATAGAACAGGAAGAGAGGAAAGAAATAGATTTCCTGGAGTGGCATTACTTACATTCTACACTCTCCCTACAGCCTCTTTTTTATGTTGCTGGTTCCAGCAAAGGACAAAAGAAGCAGAAACCCAATGATTTTTATTGTAAAACCTGATTTGCTCTACCACTGATGCATACAGTGCGCTCCATGCAAATGAGATAGTGGTCTTATAATCTTCAAAATATCATTACTGCTTTTCTAATTTAGGAATTTGTTTATCCATAATGAATGTTTACAAATGGGCAATATTTCTCACCAAAGATGTAAAGTGAAGCTTTAAAATATTTTAAAATAACTTTTTCTTGGGCAGGGAGAGAGCACCTAAGAATCTTGTTGTGAGAGGCATTTTTTTTGTTTTTTGTTTTCACACTCCTGAGAAAAAAAATAAAAACAACCCAAAACCACTTCAGCTATAAATAATTTTTCCTGAATTCAACTTGTTTTTCCACTGTGCTTTTTAACCATTTTGATACACCCTGTGCTGAGCATTCTGTTTGCTTTCAAAGTTAGACCCCTAGTGTTTCAAAGCTTGAATTCAATATATAATGTTTTTGCAGTTACTTGCTTGAAGTCCAGAGCTTTTGCTGGTGTCACTACCCGGTGGAAGGTTTCTGATGAGGGCTGCTGAGTCTCGGGCTGCTTTCAGAGTCTTGTGGGTGACACAATGACATCTTTCTGCAATTTAGTAAGAAGAGATGCTGGGCTGTAGCAAATTCCCTTGCTTGTTAAGTACCCTGTTTCCTTGTGGCTCAGGGTGGCATTCAACCCAGGGGGAAAACAGTTGTAGATAAAAAGATTCTGCCTGTTTCCAGTGGAAGAACAGAGATCACAAAGGAACCGTGGAGAAAGAAGCTATTACATGTATTAAAAACATGAGGAGGGAAGGCAGAAAACGACAATGAGACATCAAGAAGTTTAATCATGTTTGACTTCCAGAAATCCTGTTAAACTAAATACTTTTTGGAAATATGGTTATATTTCTCTGTATTTGTTTTAGTTCTTTTATACTTACCAAGTAGCATCTTAAGCCCTCACAGGAGCTTTGGGTATGTGGAGACTGCCCCACCATGAGTGGTTGGTGCCCCACCAGCTCATGGCTGGCACTGGGCTCTTGAGATTACGAAGAGCTCCTGCTCCCCTCTGCCCTGGCAGGATGGGCAAAGGGGAATGAAGAGAGGAAATGAGAGCCCAGTAGCAGTGTTTAGAGCCCATAGAGAATGATGCTAAAGCTTCCTTCTGCACTGTAGGTACATGTTCTAGTGGGCTCATTTTCAGTGTTTTCTCTCTCTTACCTCCCCACAATGATGTATTTGGCAATATCATCCTCATGCACTCACAGACATTCTCTGAAAAATTAATGGAAACATTGGAAAGAAGATAATGCACTTGGAACTAGGGAGAGGCTGGACAATGAGGAAAGTCATGCAGATGTGTTTTCTACCTTTTAGTTTTTCCTCTGCTCTGTCATGAAAGGTTGTGATGGGCAACAGGAAGGTTGTTTGCTGTACTGAGTGCTATTAGAAGAAAAAAAAAATCTACAGTGAAATAAGCAGTGGGTACAATTCATTGCACTCTTTCAGTCAGAAATTGCTGCCACATGGACTCGGGCTTTCTAATGGCTTTTCACAATCAGCCATCTGTAAGCCTCCAATTGGTGTGGTGCCTGAAGTATTTATTTTGAAATGCTCTATAACCCCACAGCATCTGGAAATACCCACAGTACATACTGTGCAGCCATAAACTATATAAATGTTAGGGAGGATTTAACAGACTCTTCTACAACAAAAAAAACTTTTTGCAGAAGAAACAAGACCAAAAAGTTCTCTCCATCTGGGGACATCTGCCAAGCTCTGTCTCCTGTAAACAATAGGACTTGTCTCAAGACTTTATGTTGTGATTCTCTTTCCAAGACAAGATCTGGGGGTGGCAGATAATTTTATACATCCAGCATATGAGTAAATTGACAATATTCGATATTTTTCTCATTTTTCTGTGGAACTTCTTGTTGTGGTAGCCAGAGACCTAACTGTGGAAAAAAACTTCTAAATGTTTGTGATTTGCAAAGCAATTGTTCTTCTAGACAGTGTTATTTCGAGTTTCTGCTTTAGATATTTAACTAGACTGCCTTTATTGCTCACACTTTCATGTAGGTTAATGTAAACCTTCATATCATGTCAAACTGCCCAGATGTAAGTAACACATCTCAGGAAGACAGACATCAATAAACAAAAGAAGAACATTGCTTTGACTGTCAGACATCTTTACTGTCCTTAGATCCTTCAGGGTAACCTTAATCTTTGGTATTAGCCCCAGGATTTCACAGGTCCCTGGTAATCTGCTGCAGCAAGGGAAGCAAGAATTAGTGCAGATCTACATCATTTGTGCTGTTCTGAAGATGTGCACACGCAGAACTCCTAATTCATCTTGGATGGGAGTGGGTGGCTTATTCAGACCATTTTCCAAATACTCAGAAGACAGAAAAATGCATCAAATAGCAAGTTGTTATTTTTAGATTACCAATACATAAAAAACAGAGATGGCTGCAATTTCCCACTCTTTCTACAATGTGTTCCTTTACACTCTTTCTTATTACACCCTTTAGAGGAGTTGACAGACAGAAATAGAAATAGCTCAATAAAAACAAGTGGAAACATCTAAGGAAATCGCTTCTGAGAAATACTTAGGTGGTGAAATGTCATCCAGATCCTTCTCCTAGCTGTGACAAACATTTTTGTTGTGAAGGTCCTTTTCCTTTTATAGAAGCTACTAGTACTTTTCTTTATGTAAATATTAAAGAAAGGGTGAAAGTCACATATTGATTGAAGTGAAAGAAATAAGGGACTAGTAGACATTTCCTCAAACATCTTTTCTTTGTAAAGGTCCTTGCTCTTTCTACAATGACAAATATAAAACTAGAACAGTAAAAAGCATGAGACCAGTACCTTTTTCTTTCTTTTTTCTTTCTGTAAACATACTGATAATTCTAAAAGCAAATTCTTACATGAATTGAAGGTGGGCTAACAATAGATTTAATTTACAGAAGTAGGTGTATGCAAAATTCTCTTCAGAATGTTACCACTACCTATTGATCTGCCATTCTGGTTTCTTACTCCACAACATAATACATAGATTTCATACTCCACAAAAATCAGGACTTGAAAAATTTAACAGAACATCTGTAATCAACATGTAATCAGTTTTAGGGAAAACATGGCAAGGATGGATAAAAATAATAAAAGGCTATTTTAAGGGGTACAAATTAATGATGATGACAGCCACATTACACAGCTACAGTTTACTCTTGGAATTTAAACTAATTTCAGGGATGTTTTTCTTCAAAGGGATCAATGTAACATATATAAGAATTGACAAGCAGTTCCTTCCTTACATGACAGTTCTCATCACTTACACAAATGAGATATGCAGGAATTGGCATTCCACTGCTAACAAAGCAGCTACACAGTTTTGAAAAGACATATAAGAACATGTAATCACATTAGGAGAACAACTAACAATCCTCATGGAAATCAAGAACAGTACATTGTGTGCAGTCTGTTTGGGAAACTGATACTTGCACATTAAAAGACCAGTGTGGTCCTTGCTGAGTATGTTTTAGTTTCAAAAGAATTAATTTTGTCAAATAATTAATATTTGTTGACAAGACCAAGTTGAGTGAGTGTATGCAGCATCACCTGTGTTGTGATTAGTTGGGATCATAAGATAATATATGGATTGAAAATAATCAATTTGAGCTGCCAAAGCTGATCACTTGAGCTAACTGAAAAAAACACAAGCAACTTTCTTTGATAGATTTCATACACACTTGTAAGCAGCTTTGCCTGCTTCTGTGGTCTTTTAATATTTCTTGGCTTTGTATAGACAAGTTTTGTTGATGTGAATGATTTTGAACATTTCTTTGAGTGCTTCCTGAGCAAAATTGTTGGAAGAAACACAATAAAAGTCGACTAGAAGCAAGTTTGGAAACATTGGATATACCAGACCAAATTAAAGTTAGCTAAAACAGGTAAAATTAAATAATAGAGTATTTATTATTGAAATTTGAGTGCTGTAAAAGAGATGTTTGTAACTGATCTATATTTACAAGAAAAAAAAAATGCCTACTGTTGTGGTTTAGACCCAGCTGACAATGAAGCACCAAGTGGCTGCTCACTCACTGCTCCCTACTGAGCATGAGCTCAGTATGAAAGATCCCAGTGGCTGGTTCACTTATTTGTCCTGGATGGGGTCCCTCCCAGCTTCTGGTGAAAATTAACCCTCTCCTAGCTGAACGCAGGACACCATCTCATTGGCAAGCTGTTGAATAACAAAACTTAAAGTGCATCTGTTCCTATTGACTGGGGGGATAAAATAAAAACAACACAAATCCCCTCTTCTTTCAGTTTATACTCTTTCCTGTCCTAGTTAAGTCAATGAAAGCTACATTGTAATTTAAAGCACTTACTTTAATAATGAATCCTTCTAATAATATAATCCATTAGACCAGAGGTTAGATGTTATGACAGCAAGAGCTATAGAAAAATCTTTATAGGGTAGAAAATTTGAGGGATAAATTATTCTTTGTAAATTATTTGCTATAACGAGTTTTTACTGCATTCCTATCAGTTAATTTATGGCTCTACAGCGTGATGTTGGAAATGTGAGTATAATCAATAGAATAAATTATTTAAATGTTGGATTCATAGGGAGGTTTCTTTACACTCAAATTTTCAATGTCCAATCTCCTGTGATATAGAGGCTATAATATGAAGTCAATTTATATTAAACATTCTGAATTTTAATGATTTGCTACTGAGGTTTCTAAAAATTTTCTTTTCAGGCTTGTACTTCTTGTCTTAAAAGTAAATAATAATCCACTTTGCAATTTTAAAATTTAGTGGAAATGTTTTCTTTCTTGTTTTCTTTTTTTTTTTTCCTGTCCCATATGTATCTGCAGTGTGGAAAGATAAATAGCAGTGCTTTGCATATTTAGTGTTATTGGACTCATTATTTTATAGTTTTAAAAATGCTTTGTAAATGAAAGATCTAGTGCTGTTCCTTCTGAAGCATATGAAGAAGCAAATTTTTAGTTTAAACATCTAACCATGCCACAGGTATCCTTATAAGACCTATTTTAAATAATGGCTTTAAATTCTAGAGCATTAAAGCATTTCACTGATAAAAATTTCAAAAGATGTTGTAATTTGGGACTGTAAACTCTCTTGAGAGCAGAGAAAGCTGGTGAAGTTTATCGGGAAGGTTAGAAATACAAAAATGATAGTAGGAGACTGTTGTATTTGCCAAGGATCATTTAATCCTCACAGTGATATGAAGCTGAAGAGAAAGCAAAAATACAGAGGAAGCAACACTGCCAAATGAGAAGAAGCAATCCTAGAGAACATGAGATTAGCTTGAAATGTCATATGACAGCAAATACAGCTGGGATTGTTTCTGGGCAATCCATATTATCATCCAGTCACAGAGTGGAAAGGAAGGAGCAGTCCTGCACCTTTAACTGTTCAGCTAGAGACTGAAAACAGATCTAGGCCACAGGAACTGGGGAAAGTCAGAAATGTATGAAAATATATTAAGAAGCTAGCAGGGATGACTGATGAGGGAAGACAAAAATAGCTTGCTGTATAAATGATAAATGATGACTAGGAGGAGATGAGGTAGCTGGCTACAAAGATCTGGTCAAAATCTGGGAAGTGAAGGGAAAAGTCACCAACTTTTGTTTGCTTTTTTCTTAATAAATAAATAAATAGAAATGCTGTTCAGTTCTGTCTGCAAGAACCTGACTGACAGCACATAAAAGCAGCACATCTTAAGATGAAAAGTTTCCCTTATTAGTTTCCTGAATAGACATATCCAACAAATAAATCACAACCAGGAGAGATTGAAGCATGGAAGTTAACCCTTTATGTGTCTGCCTTGCATTAGTGTCAGAATACCCTGATTGTACTCACTCAGCTGGAGCCATTTTAAAAGGTGAGGCATTGCCTGAGGGAAAATAACAAAGGTCCTGTTCTGGAATTTGCTAAGTGACCTCAATGTGCAGGTCTCTTGGGTGCTCCCTGGAAGGGCATCTCTCTTTATGAGATTGGACAGCTAGTGCAGGGCAATAAAAAGCTGTCCACTTCTACAGACCTCTTTGCTCTCCCTCCTTGGAGGTGGTGCTGCTCCTGAGACAGAGTGCACATCTTCCCCTTACACTTCCAAATGTTTCAACAACTGACCCAAAGTAATGTATTTGTAGAAGTAGTTTAGTATATTTGTGCATATGGTAATATTAATATCTTGTTGTTTGGGTTTTCTGTTTTAAAGAGAAGTAGATCTATTTGCTTCATCCTCCTTCAAGAGAGACTGTTTGTCTCTTTGAAAAGAGTGACAACAGGAGATGAAGTGGAATCTACATCATTTCAGTTTTTAGACCTTCATTTTCTACAGGACATGGCATAGCCACTATTGATGCATTTTGTCATTTATATGGCTTCAGGAATGCCAGCTCGAAGGGAGTATTGTTTTTTATAGACATGAGATGTCTCAACCCCTTCTTAAAAATAATTGAAACAAGAA
>JAOEGS010010714.1:3447-14550 GCA_025447755.1 Corythornis vintsioides
CCTCAGCCTCTCCTCACACCACTTGTTCTCTTGGCAGCTCCTCTGGACACGTTGCAGCCCCTCAGGGTCTGTCCTGGAGTGAGGGGCCCAGAGCTGAACCCAGCACTCAGGATGAGGTCTCACAAGGGCTGAGTACAAGGGCATGATTACTTCTCCTGCTGGTCATGCTGCTCCTGATCCAGACCAGGATGCCCTTGGCCTTCTTGTCCCCCTAGGCACACACTGACTCATGTTCAGCCAGCTGTCCACCAGCACCACCAGGTCCCTTTTGGCTGGGCAGTTTCCAGTGAGTCCTCCCCCAGCCTGGAGCTGCTGGGGGTTGTCGTGACTGAAATGCAGGACCCAGCCCTTGGCCTTATTGTACCACATCCAATTGGCTTCAGCCCATTGGTCCAACCTGTCCCAGTCCCTCTGTAGAGCCTCCTGCCCTCAAGCAGATCAACACACCTACACAATTTGGTGTCATCTGCAAACTTACCGAGGGTTCTCTCAATCTCCACATCCAAGTCATCAATAAAGATACCAGACATCAGTATGAGTAAAAACAGAGGAGTTCATGTCTGTGTTTGCTGGAGCTGACCTCCTTTTGCCTGGTGTAACAAGTCTTCTAACACTTAAAATCTGTGAAATACTTCTCATTTCTCTGTGCAGACTTTTCAAAGAAGGATCAGAATATGTAAAATATTATTTAAATGTGTGCCTAAAACCATGCTGGGCTGCTTCTCAGTAAGGAGACCTGAAAATTCTACAAATAAGAATGTCAATGTTTATTTCAAGATATGTCCATAATGAATTTCCTTCCTTTTATTTTGTTCCTTTTCTCTCTAGCTTTGTCCCACTTCTGATGTATGACCCACATTTAGAATGACTGGGCAAATTGACTTATTTTCCTTTCAGTGATGCCACCATTATAATATTTTCTCCCCAATAACTACATACCAAAGCTTGCATACAACTCATAAAGTTCAATTACACATCTACTTAATTAGTACCTCAGAGCAACAGTGAAAAACAGGTAAAATGAAATATTAAAAAAATGGCTTTTACAAACATATTTAAAGGGACACAAAATCTTTGTTAAAGGCAGAGGTGTTTGCAAAAGTCTCATTTTGCCTTGGATATTATGACTGTGGTTAGCACAGACACAGGGTGACTGCTACATAATAGTGTTAGACACATCAAGGACTATAAGCAATTTCTCATGGTCTTTTCTCATGATCTTTTGGAAGAACATCTGGGCTTACTTATGCAGAGATGTTCAGGAAAGACTCAATTAATTATGTGAAGCTAATAAGCAGAAGTTAAAGCATATCCAAAATCATCTGCAAGGGGATTTAAGATGCTGTAGCTTATGACCACTAATCCTCCACCGATCACTGAGTCATCCATAGATGTCCTAAATATTTCCACACAGAGCTAGATAAATTAATTCCCTCTCTGGATTCTACTGATTTTCATAAAACAAGAGCTAAAGTCTCATAAGCTGCACTTTTCAAACCACAAATTTTCACTTTTTTTTCACTGGAAAGACTTACTCTTCCCTCTTTCAGAAATGAAAGATGACTCACCAAAAGTCTGTATAATAGTATCAGAAAGGGAGTAACAAGACATTGTTTATTGTTGCACTTCTGTATCTTGTTGTGACCCACATCAAAACCATTTCTCTAGTGAAGCTAAACTTCCAAAATGAGTAGAACAGTGTTTACTGTTTAACAAAAGAAAAATACACATCTAAACCCACTCAAACACCATTCGCATTGGCCTGCATTGTAATTGCTTTAAGGACATTTTTCTTTTCATGTTTTTCTGAGTGCAGCAATCCCAACAGGCTGGGCTCAACAAACTCCACAGAAATATAGCATTAATTATTTAATTATGGGGGGGAAAAAAAGGTATCTTGTGTTTTCAGGAGCAGAAAGAAAACCAAAAGGAAGTATCACAATGCCATTCAGCAATGGAAAATTTTGTATCTGCTTCGCTAACAAATTTTGGCTGAACAGAGACAAGCATTCCCCTCAAAATGTAAAAGAAATTCCATTCTACCAAATAAAATAACTTTTGCATGCAATAGACTTCTGCATTCATAAAAAAATACAACACAATCAAACAAAAACAAAATACCAAAAAACCTCCCCCCACAAAAAAACCCCAAGAAAAAATGAAGAAAAAAAAATCCACAAAACAACAAAAACTGTGGTTTCCACAAATACACAGAACATTTTTGACTGCAGCTGACAGTTTTCTTACATCCTATGCTTTCAAATAGTCTTTGTAATTTTAATTTCTGCATTTAATACAATCCTTGCATGTACTATTTTCATGAAACATTTTTGTCAATTCCTATGCTTCATATTACTAAATTATGAGAAAAGAAGAAGGATTAATAAGCCACTGAGGTCTACCTCTCTAAGAGGAATGGAATCTTGGAAATACCTGCTTATTTTCCTGTCAAGAGAAATGCACATTCTGTTAGCAATAGTTTTTTGACTAACCAGATATAGAAAAAGTGAAAGCATCAATGAGCAGCATTGTGTTTCCATATAGAATGATATGAGGACCAGCAGACTGACCAGAGAATAAAATATTTGACTTAAAAAATGACAGATATGATGACCCCCACTCCCCCTTTGGTTTTTCACTACATGATAGTCACAAAGGATACCTTATTTTTAAAAAATAAATTAAAAACAAAGAGCACGCCAAACTTCTCAGAGTTTTGCATCAGACATACAAGAGGAATAAATTTCCAAACCTAGAATATTACTCTTCCCAACTGGAATGGAAAAAGAATTGCTCCAGCAGACACCTACAGACTTATTAGACTGACCTCAGTAGTATGTGAGACTCAGGCAACATTTAAAAAGAAGATTTTTAAAACACTGACACCACTGGAAAATGAGGCAGAATTAAACACAAAGTTCAGAAAGATATATTGCACTGGATCAAGCTTTCATAAAACAAATGGTATTCAAAACAAAGGAAATTTTATAGATCTCCTCTTTCCAGATTCTACCAATGCAATAAATACTAAATATAATTTAATATTGTATTACATAGCATACTGCTGCTTTTCCTGCAGTTCAAACACAGAAGTAGTTAGGAGAAGGGAAGTTTGGCTAAATGGGAGGTAACTAGTGGCACTGTTGAAGGAGGAAACAAGATGTTCTAAATGATTTGTTATGAAGCACATTTTTATAACATTAGCACTAAGTAAACTCTGGAACCCAATGAGGTAAAGTTGGGAAAATTGACAGCAAATATACAAAGTGACATATCAAATTTGATATTTCAACAATAGGTAGAAATGGGACTAAGATATGGAAAACGTAAACCCATGCACTTTGGGAATAACTACAAGAATAATCTCATTAGTTAAAAACAGAGGAAGATTAAAACCTGAATGCAACAGGCAGTTACAGTAGGAATATGAACCATCAGCCTGACTTGAGGTAGTGCTAGAAACTTCCCCCAATACTGAACAAGAGCAAGCTTCTGGGAAAATTGCACAATGCAATACCAAAATTAAATTAAATACTATGCTGAAAGAAATGGGGGATGAAACCTTTAAAAACTGGGAAAAGCATTTAGCCCAAGCCACCTGCTTAGGCACACACCAGAGGATCCATCAGTCAAGCCAGTCCTGCCCAGTCAGACCCAGTAGACATAGCAGAAGGGGATTAAGTCCCTGTGGTGGATGAGGAGAACCTGCTGGGGAAAACAGTGGGTATTTCCTGCTTCAGGCAAAGGCAAATCCATTCGTGGAACTGCTTTCACTCAAGGATCTGGAAGTACTTGGTGGGTAATGAGTAAAGATAATGAAATACAGTGTGTACCTCAAGGAAATTTGACTCTGGGTGAGAATACTAGTTTGAAAGCTGGATATTAATTGCATAATATTAACAGCATTCAGTAAGTGTTCTTCCTCTCCTGGGGGGTTCTTCTCCTCAGAGCAGCAAGCAGGACTCTGTCCCTACTGCCTTCCATCCTGATAAGTGTGTTCCTGAACAATGAATCTGCTCTACATTTGGATTGATAAACTGGCACAGTTGAGGTTATTGTATTGATCGCTCCTAAGAAGCTGAGCTTGTTAGTTTACAGAATCTTTATTTTTACTGATTTCAGATGCAAAAAGTTGCACATACTTGACTAGTTAAATAACAGGAAGACATTACTGGTGGTTCACAAAGTGACCACAACATATTTGGCTAAGTAAATCAGAAGGGCAAGGCATATAGGAAAGCAGACATTTAATTTTGTATCTGGGAGGCTGAAGAAGCTTTGAGCCACTGTACTGAATATGATTTGTTAGATTCCTTGTTATTATATATCACACTTATTATGATGAAGTCAATAAACTGATCTTAAGTTAAAAGAAGCAAAGAAAAAATTGTCATATAAAAAAAAATTATAGAATATCAAGCTACTTTTACAGTGCAAACCATTCATGTTTGTTCTCTCTGTTCCTGACTAAAGTATCTTCCTACTTTCTGCCTTACAGTTTTAATTGCCTATCATCTTTATTTTTAGCCTTTTATTATTTTCATTTATGTTTACATGGAAAATCTGAAGATTTGGATGATTGGTGAAAACCAAACACAATTTTCATTATGAGGCAGTATCCTACAGAGCCATAAATGGAAATTAAAATAGCTAAACATATCTAATAGCAAAAGAGCAAATCCCCAAGCTCTTAGTGTTGTGTCAATTCTTCTCCCACCAGAAACCACTGGAGGACAAGGCTTCCCCAGTATCTAAGCCCACAGCAAGAGCTTCTATCAAAAGGCTTTTCACTGAATGATTGCACAGAGGCATCCACTTCAGTGTGAGTTTATCCCATGGCACTGGCACATTGTTTGTCTTTGGCTACCTGTCCTTTTCTGAACTCAGGCTAGTGTTTTAACAACTATTTCTCTAGACTTCGAGATGTTGCTGAACTCAGATGTTGAAATTATATTAGCCCCTTTACTTTTTCTCAACTATTACAGAGAAACCCAGACAGTCCTTAGTTTAAAATAAAAGAAAAATACAGCTGCTCTTCTGACTCCACAGCTGTCAACTTTTTCCATTAACAATGGTGTCAGCTGCAACATTATTTGGCCAGGTTTTCTTCAGAATCACAGGTATTACTTCACTGTCTGTCCTATAAAAATTCATAGCATGTTTTTCTTTTCTAAAAATTACTGGGATACTATACTACTTTACAGATTCAGAATTTTTAAGAGGTAACAATTTAATTTTCTCTAATCATGTGTATATGAGCCCAGTTAATACAAAATTAATTATTTTTATTATTATTTATGTCAGCCAGTCAGTCATAATTCTTGCAGTTTGAAAGCCTGACAATAGCCATTAATAGCATACTCTTTAACATCTTACTCCTGGGAGGTATGCCAGTGTTACCAATGAATAGAAACTATTCTGAAGTCATATAGCACTGAAGGGAAGGAATAAATCAATTCCTATTTCTACATTGGATTGTATCACCAAGTACTTGATTTTTAATTTTTTTTAATTATTTTTTAACAACTATTTACATTAATAATCAATCACTGTCTTAAGTAAATGGTAACAATGATGTAGACATCTCCCAGAGGGATATGTGCCCTGTGGCGCTCTTCAGTAATAGCAATGACTCATTTTATAGACTCTTCTAGTCACAAGAGTTGAGAAAACTATGACCACATAAAGTATTTCCTCTGCTCAGTTTAATCTTTTGACTACCCTAAAACAATCTGACTCTCCTAAACAAATGAAACTCGATTAGGATCAGTGGTGGCAGAAAGTGAAAGTGTTAGCACGCTATCATTTAGTGCTCATGATCGTGGCCTTTGTGATGAAAATGAGCAGTGTTTTGGTGCCGAACAGCACAGCCTTTTGTGGAACTGTCAAAGAAGTGAGAGCCAAGGAGCGATTGTGCTAGCCCAACCTGTCATTTCTCTGCCAGTTGCCAGAGGAGGAGAAAGAGTGAGGCAGAGATTATTTTCTTCACCAAGATGCCAAGAAGCCTTTATTTATCATTTTACAGATCTTTTTATACACTTTTAACTTCAAGGTAATTGGACAAGAAGCCAGCCACCCCCTGGGGTGATTGACTGGAGTGCCACAACACCCAGAGTCAAAACATCTTTCTGCTGTTTTACAAACAAATGCCAGCAAGGTCACACAGCTGGTAAGAACCTTTGCAATCCCACAGGAAGGAAAATTCCTTGCAGCAGTATTTCAACATCCACACCAACCTTCCAAAGTTTCCAGTTTATTGTTCTTAAGGTTAATTGACTTGGTTTATGACAAAAGAACTCTCCTGATTAGGGGACTTCATGTAAATTTTGTCCAACAGCCTTGAGATTGCATTTGGGCATGAAGACATGAATTAGGGATGGAAGATAAGCATTTGTCATGATTTAAGGGGCAAAAAACAAAGTCAGAAATGGATACCTTGCTTTATGTTAGTCATGCTGATGGCTTTGCAGAGTATACATGAATGAATTTTAGGCAAATTAGCATCCATGCTTTGCTTCAGTCAACACCAATAGTTTTGGTTCTCTACAATCATGGTACCTGGGGTGTCCAAGTGCTGGTGCATGCAAACATGTAAAACATGTAAGAGGAAGAAACTGTAGAGATTTTAGGACAGCAGGAGTCCTGCTGATGGGCTGTTTTAAAATTAGGGATACATGACATGAAACAAACAAAATGTTTAACAATTTGAATTTCTAGTAAATTCAAAGTGATTACACCATTCCTTGTTTATCTCTTTAGGCTAATAATATTCAATGAGTTAATTCTATAAACAGTCATTATCTAAGAGAGCACTTCATATGGGGATAGCATTCATATATCATTGATGTGTTATTGAGCCATTAATGAAAATGACTAATACTATCTGCAGCTGTTGGTGGATGTGCAAGAATATGCCACATCAACAAGAATGTGATTGAATATTCAAAGGATTAGAAAATGTTTGTTAATGCTAACAAATCTCTTGTGACTGGTAGGTTAAAAGACAGCTGTATACTTCTGGGTTGCTTAAACAGCTCTATATGAGCTTAAGCATCATTTTCTAAGCAAATAAAAAACCTTGACTACTGATCCAGAACCTCACCTGGTTATGATACAATTGTATACTACAACAGTATAACTACAAGAGTAGGTTCCTTTACTGTATAGACCATTGTCCATATTCCACATTCTTTCAGGGATCCTCTAAGTGTACTAATAAGTCTTTCTTGAACATTTATGATGGTGTGGATACTATCGTGCAATTCAGAACAAAAATGGTAGGCCACAGTATTAACAAGGATAAACTGAATTCTAAACAGGATTAAACAGAGTTTATGCATGTTGTATTTTTGGTAATACTACTCACATGATCGTGGAATTCCAATAATCAAGATACTGAGTCTTCACAGATACAGGAATTATCCTGCTACTTCAGAAACTGATTTCTTGCTCTGTTATTACCTGAAATGAAAACTCTAGCATGAAAATATAACCATGAAATACTAACACTTCTTAAGCAAAGACTTATCAAAGCCTATTTATGTTAGTCACCAAAAAAGTAATTGTCTGTTTTCTGCAAGGGACAAAGAATACTTTGCTGATAGCCATGACAAAGAAAAAGATCCTTCCTGTAGAAAGTTGCAAAATACCACAGTATACCAGTGTGGAATCCTCACATCCCAGAGGATCACCCTTCAACAATATTACAAACCTTTCTGACAATGAAGTTCAGTATTGAAGTCCACTGAAAATTAAATGTAATCTATAATCAATATATTTTAAAAAAATTTTCTCACTGAATATTTTTTTCTAGTAGCTCCCAAAACAGTAAACAAAGTGCTATCAGCTGTAACGAATTAAACCAGGTAATTTCTTATTTTCTCTGTTTTTAATAAAAGTGTTAAAAACTCCTATATTTATGGGTTGTTTAAATATTATTGGTTTTGTTGGGTTTTTGAATTATAAGTATAGCTATATGTCATGCTATATTTATATACTTCCTTCAGCTGCTATTAATTTTGGAAAACATAAGTAACCATGATAAGAAACTAAATAAGGAAATATTTGAGATAATATGAGCAGAAAAAAAAATATTTGAAGTTTAGAGGAGAAACAAGCCAACTAGCAGTATTACAGCATTTCATTAATATACTACTAAAAATAATTATTTTATACTGAAGACTGAGGTACTTCGCCTTCAGTATAAATAATTATCAAGTCATTAGGAAAAGAGTACAATATTATTAAACATCACTGGGTATAAACAAAGCAATTTATGTACCAATTATTCAAAAATATATGTGTATATACACAGACTACTTTGGAATTCACTGAGTTAAATAGCAACACCTCCATGTTTACTATTACCATCCAAAATCTCACCAAGAAGCTGGATAAAATAGGAGACATTTTCTCTTTAACATGTATTTTTACAATGGCTAAAAAAACAAACCAAATCAAAAAATTGAAAACAAAAAACAAAACCCAAACAAAAAAACCCTAATTTTTGTTCTCATCACTTTAGTATTACTGGTTGCTTTGGCTTTTATAATTTCTTTTCCCTGAAAGCAGAAGGGATAAATAAACTTGAGCCATACTGATATATCTGATTCCTCTGAAAGCATTGACATCCACAATGAAAACTCTTTGAAGCTAAGCAGCTAAAGAATAGAAGTTAAACAAATATACACATCACTGTAATAGTTCTGGGTGTCTCAGTTAACAGTTAAAACATATCTATTCCATGCTGTGATTAACTGCAGCAGAAGAATTCACACTCTATCTTGAAGAATAGCTCATAAGTGATTTCAGAGAAATGCATGCACACATGGGAAGCTCACTTCACATCAGATATTTAGGCATGATGGTAACTGGTCATGTATTTCTTATTACATGTCAACATTCATCAACTATGAATAGGATGGATTAATGCTCTTTATAGAAAGTAATGAGTTAATTTTGTCAATTTCTAGGTTGCTTTAATGCTCTAATACCTTAAAATTATGAAATGTCACTTCTCATTTCAAAAGTCTGTCTGCCTTTAGAATACCTGTTCCACATAAATAAGTGGAAGGATATATTTCACATAAATGAACTACAGGAAAATTTTTAAATGTGAGATTTTTCACAGCTTAGATTGCCAGATTCAATTTGCTTGAAAGAAAAAAAAGTGAATAGGCAATGTACTAAGAAGTTAGGTACCTTAAAAAAAAAGTTTTTTCTCCAATATTTTTGATTAATTTTGCCATTTAGATTACTTTGTCAGCTATGAAGTATATAGATTTTAAAGACAGATGGCAAAACCCATTAGAACCATGCTGAAGACAGTTTTAGTTTTGTTAACAAAGCCTTTGAACTGAGGATTTTGGTTTTTTTTTTTTTATAAGATGCTAATATCAAATAATATTATAATATTAAAACTTTCAAAAAGGAGAAACTCTGAAGTGGCTGATGTCACTCTTTTCCTCTATATCTGAGCTGTGGAAGAAAGAAACAGCCCAAATTACAAATCAGAGCTGAGTACAACTGCAGAAGGTGGCACTGAATATGCTGGCAGATTGGCACTTAGCAGTGTAATGATTCATACTATTTGACCAAAGACACATTTTTTCAAATGCAATAAAAATGCATCAGATCTTTATCAGGACATCTTCATTTTTATCTCTGTGGACCCAGCTCAGATGTTTTTATCCATGGATAAATAGCACATTATGACCCAAAGAGGCCTTCCAAAAAACATCTGCACCAGGAGTTAGGACTGCTCAGCAGGAATAGGGTGGTCCTTTGTGAAAAAATAAAGAGAAAGAAGAAACAGAGGGTGACCTTGTGGAAGACCTCCATCCCTCTTAGGTAAACACAAGTATATCAAACTTTACACTATATGTGACTGTTATCTGGTGGGTGGTTTGGTTTTTTTCCTTAAACAAGTATTTGTACACAGATGTTAGCTTTCTGAATGGAATTGTTTTTTCTGGCAGTTTTGAAGGCCACCTTGTGGCCATGGCATTTCATTGTTGTGCCTCAAAGCAGTTTGTTTGGATGAAGGGACAAATTTTGGTCTCACAGCTTCATCAGCCAATATTAACACCATGGAAGGCGTGGGGTTCAAGTGAGGGAAGCATTCAAATATCAGACAGAGTCCCACTCAAGCTGTACAGTCATGCTGCTTATATTAAAACTGAAAACAGGATTATTATTAAAAATAAACAAACAACAACAAAAAAACCCAACAGAGAAACAAACAACAAGGATTTGATGACACATATGAGGAAGACTTCAAAGCATAAGGGATTCCCACCAGTAACCAAATGCTGGCTCCCTCCCGAGGCTGGGTGACACTTCCAGCTCCTGTGCACCCAGTAAGGCAGCCCAGCACTCTGGGATAATCAGGCACTGGGGTTTCTAACTATGCAGTTTCCAGCAAATCTGGTGAAATAGTCTTGTCATTTGCAACAAAATGCCATTACTGCCTCACAAAGGACCTGAAGGAACACATCTAAATCTTCAAGGTATCTTTTCCTGTACTTCATGTGCAGTCCTAAAGAAGCCAATAGGAATTTGGCAAAGGGGGTGAGGGGAGTTACAGACACTAAAAATAAATGCCATATATCATAATACTTCCAAAACAGCAACATAGCATAATAATTCTTTCCCAGACTTTGTGACAAAAGACTCTGAAGTGTTTTGATGTACATCAAGGTGATGGTTCCTTTAAAACAGACATAACTGTACTTTTGTAATCTCTTTAATTACAGTAATGTTTTTTAACATATTCTGGCAGAGCTTTGAGCTTTTTTTTTTTTTTTTCAGATCCATAGGTATAATGTACATCCAAATATTAATCTATTTACACTCTTTTAAATATGGTTTTAGGTTCTAAATGGTACGGTATGTTGTAGAAGGTCCCTGTTAAAACACCTTCAATGTACAATTTTAGTTTATAAAAACTGTTTTTGACAAGAGAAAAAAATCACCTTATTCATTGTGACTTACTTAAGTTTTGTAAACAGGTATAGCTTCTTTTGATTATTCACAGATTCACAGATATTAGGGGTTGGAAGGGAGCTAGAAGATCATCTAGTCCAACCCCCCTGCCTGAGCAGG
>JAOEGS010010714.1:14650-25702 GCA_025447755.1 Corythornis vintsioides
TCACCCTTAACATATTGATAGACACTGCTGAGCTCCCCCCTCAGTCTCCTCTTCTCCAGGCTAAAGAGCCCCAGCTCGAGACTCTTGGTCTCATAATTATTTTTCCATTGAATAAAGAAAAATATATTACGAGTCTTAAAAATACCAAACATTTCTAAAAGGATAATTCAATATTATACATTCTGATCTGATTCCTTTGAGTATGAGTCTTTAATATTACAGAATCTAGTACAGTAGGAGGGTGCTAAGGGGTGATGTCTTTACCCAATATTGTGATATAAATAATAATGATATATTATCAGCTGACTCTTTCAAAGTTGATTTAAAAATAAAAACAGTTCCAAAAACCAACAAAAGAATTTTCTCATTGCAGTGACACACGAACATGAAAAAAACACTTTGGTTCTAAAACCAAACATGAGTGTCTGGACAAGAGAATCTCTTCCACTTAAGGCTGGGTCTCACAAAAACCTGGCAAACCTGCTATGTCTTTACCCTGTAGAGCCTCTCTCTTGCTGCCAGAAGACTGGTTGTGTTTTGTCTACATCTGCCCAGCATCTCTGAACCTGGCCTCTGCCACATCCTAAGAGAGATTCTATTTGCATCCCCAAAAGTGAACCACAAACTTGAGGAAGTAGCAGAGTCTCCACAGTGGAACATGTGAGAGGTGCCTCTGACGAAATCACATTGTGATACACTTATAAATTCCCTGCGACTGATTGAAAATGCATGCTGAGTGGAAGAAACAAGGAGGGGGGGAAATACATTGTCACCTGGAAGTGATTTACAAGAGTCTGCTTGCACTTGGTAACAAAATTAAGTTTTCCCAAACATGTAAACATTATTCTGCGAACTGCTGAAGTCAGAGGTTCCACTTTTTCCATTTCCTTCGGGCAGTCAGGAGAAAGCAAGCTGGTCATCATCATGTCACCACAGACTAGAAAGTATTTTGTCTTGGCCTCTGACCCATTGAGCAGGTAACTAGCAACTGCCCAGGATGCACAACACTTCACCAAACAGGCATTTCCCCCCTATCATTCAAGTTCCAGTAGTTTGCCAAGCTATTTTTTTTTTCTATTAGGTACAGTTTATAGCACACCTGTCTTTTACAGGAACAATAAATACCCAAGCAAGGTGGAAGATGCCAAAAGCAGAAGTATGTTTGCCTATAGCAATGAGATATGTATTTCAGCATCAGAACTACAGGGTCAAGGTGCATAATTATAAACTGTCAGTGATTTATATTTTCCTCAGACTAACTCATTTAATATACTATGCTGTAGTAATTATATTGCAACTGCAATGAGAAAAATCTCCTTCATTAATTTCAGCTCTTTAAATAGTGAAAGAGATATTTCAATAATTACGGATGGCCCCTAAGGTAGAGAACATTGTTAAAGATAACATCTTTTTAGAAGTTGAAGGTATTGTGACCATGACCACTGGAACACTGGTGTTCTCAATACTCAATTCTCAATACATCCCAGTGTGAGAAACCATGTTTTTCTTATTCCCAAGTTCAAGTTTAAATTTTTTTCCATAATTTTTAATGGTGAGGCTGTAAGAATGTAGCTATTCCTATAAGAGTGTCCAAAGTCATAAAAAAAATGTTTATCAATGTATGCAAAGGCCATTGGGGATGACCTATCTGAAAATAGTTGTGTAAAGCCTAAGAAATAAAACCGGTGACTGCAGTGGAGGTTGGAGTGTTGAAGAGTGCCTGTCTAAATATATACTGTCCTGCTATCATTACTGTACCCACACCCACATGGGAGGCAGCCTCACAGGCTTCAAAGCAACCCATTTTTTTTTCCATTGGCAATTAGATACATTCTGGTTATCCCATTTACCCTCGTGGCATCCCTGCAAGTCCTCTGAGAATCTCCACCACACAAAACTCCACTTACAAAGTATATTACCTCTCTTGACCTGCTACCCATGACTGCTTTGTAAGAAAAGGGTGTGGAAAAAACCCAGAAGTGTACTGCAGTTGAGACCTCTGAGCTGACATTGTGCCATGCAGGTCCACCCCTGCACCTGATAGGGCACAAGAGCCAACTGCTAGAACTTGAATTTACTGTTCCTAGGCAGCAAATACCTTGGAAAGAGAGATTCCATCTCATGACTTATCCTCCTTAGTTAGCAGACTAAGAAGATTTTCTTTGGAAAAGTTTTGGCTAAGGGCACTAATACAAGCCTGTTTTGATAATATTTTTACAGGCACTCTACCAGATAAATTAAACAGCTGAGAAAATCTCAATTGCTTTCATACAAACAATGAGCTCAAGCAGAAGAGCACACAGTCTACTTAGGTCTTACTTCCTAAACCAAGACTAAGGGCTATATGACAATAGAGAATAAACTACCCTCAAAGGAAAATGTGAAAGAAAAAGGATGTCTATTCAGGTCTCCTACTAGGACCCACAGGCCTGAGGTAGGATTTTTAGATGAGCTGCCTTTGGAAAAGGCCCTACAGAAGTTTAGAATGGCAAGTTCTAAAGGAAGTTCTTTCTCACCAGAGTGGTGAAGACTGGAACAGGTTGCCCCGGGAGGTGGTTCAGGTGCTCCGAGTCGGGTGCTGCTATGGTCATGTGAATCTGCAAGAAAATCTAAAGCATTTTCAGGTTTAATACCTCCTCAAAAAATTCCAAGGCTAGGCTGCAGAAGATGGTGTGGAAACTTAGTACTCTGATGTAAATGCAGACTAAGGCAGACTATGATCAACCCCGACACAGATAACTCTACTACTCCAAGAAGGCAGAGGCATGGCACGAAGACCTGACATTGGGTCCTTTGTGGTGCTGCTTTGTAACTATTCATGTACTTGGGCTGCTCTCTATCAAGGTTTTCTCAGCTTTACAATTGTGAGTACAAATATTTTTTTTTCTGTAATAGCAAAAATTATAAAGGACCATGCTTATGCTGTCTTGACTATGATGACAATTTAGTATGGACAAAATAATTGCTATTCAACACAATTCCAAGATTCACTTTGCCCTGCATTTTTATACTGCAATTTAAAGAAAAAAAAACCAACCAAAACCAACCCAAAACAAACCTGCATAACTTTGTCCATCAAATGACATTAAATTATTTTCAGTTTATACCTGAAATGTTAAACTGGAAGTCTCTGAACTGAAGACACAAAATCTTCAGTTTATACACAAAGTTCAATATTCACCCATTCTAGTGATGACTGCAAAATAGTCAGGGTTGCTTGTCTGGTAAAAATGCTTTCACTGGCCTTGCTGGGATTGATTATTAATTTCTAAATTTGAAATGTGTCATTTGAAGGTTAGTGAGAGTTCCCTGCAGTAGAACAGTGATTTCTCTGATAGTCTTTACTTCCAGATCATTAATAATGTACTGGTATGTGTCATTTGGCAGTGAAATCAGGGGATAAGGGACAGAATGGGAGAACAGTTCATTTTTCCAAAACTGCTGATTTTCACAGATTTTAATGTCTCCTTATTGGGCAGGAAATATTTAATGAAACCAAGATAGATATCAATGAGCTGTTTACTTTGTAAAAAACAATATTTTTTTTTTCCTATTCTATTATCTTTGCTTACTTTGGATGGTTTGTTTTGTCTTTTTTTTTTTTTTTTTTTCTTACTGATTTGAATTCCATAAGAAAGAGAGTAGATGACAGAATAACGTGACTCCTTCTCCTTGAAGTCCTTTGAGCTTTTTCTCTTTCATTTATACTTTGTTATCATGGAAACCTACCTATTCAAGGGAGAGCAGGAGGGCTAGTAATTGGTCTTTTTCTGGGCTGATTACACAGCTCTTCAGACCTAAAAGGTTCCATGTGTTGTCACAAGGACAAACAAACAAAGGTGTTGCAGAATTGAAGGACAGGTAGTTTGAAATTGTGCAGGAGGCTCAAAGAGATTAAAACCCCCAAAACTATGGGACAATGAAAATGAGGGAGTGGACAGTATTCCATTGATCATAGGCTTTCTTTCATTTAGGCTACACTTATTTTATTAATGCATTACTACAGCAAGTAAGGTGACACACTCAGGGGGAAAAGATAACATTTGAAACAGAAACCAGTGGAAAAAAGACTATGGTTCCTGGAAATGACTGCTACTTCAAAAAGAAACATTAAAATAAGGCTTACCTGCTTATGAAAAATTTCACAGAACACCTGCAACTGTGTTGCAAGGTAAGGGCAGTATTATCACAGAAATACTGATCTTTTCCTATATATTAATTCCTTCCTATTAACTTATTTCCATTCATTCAGTAGTTCCAGGTAGTACAATCTGCTTAATCATGAAACTCCATAAAATTTTTGGTGTTGTTAATGGCCTTCTATGGAAGAATGATATCTTCTTACCCAGGAGAGCTTACCAAAGTGTGAATACTGTATGTTTTCCACAGCTGGATTATTTTTCTTTAAGTGAAATATCATCGGAAGGACAATACACTATTTCATATCCAGCAAGCATTCTATATTACAAAAACAAGTGCATAGGATATGAAAAGCATCTCTAGATTGGCAGATGAAAGTATACTGAACAAGATTTATCTACAGCTTAAAATCCATTAGTAAGCCAAAAACAAGCTGGTAGAAAGATGCCTTTCAGAGTGCAATGATTACAGGCTTCTCCTATAATATTCCTTCTCTCAAACACTGTAGGCACATTCACAGCACTTCCTCAAGGTGTTGTAATGTTATAATGTTCAGTGTATTTTTACTGTAATGAGACTGGTTTTGATACTGCATTTTTGTAAGAACAGACACTGGCATCACCACTGTTGTGACCATTCCAGACATTTTGTTCAGAGATGGTCTGATTTTGCAAGGCAAGAATATGATCTTTGGAAAAGTTCAGCACTAAGCCTTCACTTGTTAAATACAAATAAATAACAACAAAAAAAAAGTTAATTAAAAAAACCCTAAAAATAATAAAATAAAAATAAATAAAATATAATATTGGTTCCAGAAAGATGTACTAAGTTTCTTGAGCTGCTGACTCATCTTGGTGGAGCTCCATGCATGTGTTCTGAGTTCCAAGAACATCTTCCCTGTGTATACAAGCCCTGGCCAAAGGCATTACAGAATACAAACTTCAGCTGACAGCATCCAGAAATGTTTTGCAATCTTAAAACGTTGCACCGTAGAAACAGCTCTGCAAACTCAACATAGGCAATATGCTGTACTCACAATGCAGAGAGTGGTGTATGTTTTGAAAATGTAAGGACAACTTTCTCTAGAAAAAAAATGAAGTTATATTGATTTATACAGAATTAACAGCAGAGCTCACCTAGGCCTGGCTCTAGGAACTGGCAGTGACTCCTCAAGTATCCTTTCCACTCTCCTCTAGAATAAGAGTATTTGCTGCTGCCAAGATCCCATCCCTGCTATATTTCCACTGCTTTTTCAATTACTTTGACTGAGGAACAATCTCACTTGAGTACACAACCAAATGAAACTCGGAATATGGCAAGCCTAAAATACCTGCAACACTGACAATAAAAAGCACTTCTCAAAGGAAAAACTACCTACTGGAATCCTTCCACTTAAGGATCTTGCACAACTTCTGCTTACATGGCTTAAAGTGGCAGTAAGAAAAATATTGTTTGCATTACTGTACCTTGGTGATGGAAAGAGCAGCCTTAGAAATTTAATATATAGGGAGCTGCCCATAGTACACACAGTTATGGATTTGAGACACAGGTTCAACCAGTGCAGTATTTTAATGTTGCAAATGTCTGAATTAA
Organism: Corythornis vintsioides; assembly: GCA_025447755.1. Classification (NCBI taxonomy): domain Eukaryota; kingdom Metazoa; phylum Chordata; class Aves; order Coraciiformes; family Alcedinidae; genus Corythornis; species Corythornis vintsioides. Next base: position 20,384 of record JAOEGS010010714.1, read on the forward strand.
AGCCATGTTTTAATGATAGATGCAACAAGTCTGCAGTGAAAATAGCAAATCTGTGGTTAAAATTAACAGTTTAAAATAGCATATGTAATAATCTATAGGCCTCATAAATGTCACACAGTTTCAGAGCCTTTTTACTTGGTCAGTTGATTTTTTGACTGTGAGAAATGTTGTGACTGGAAAATGAGTCTGTTTTACTCTTAGAAGTAAAAATCATTTATTCCATTATCCAAGCTATGCACTTGGGCCAGACACAGAAGATGTTTGCATTTGAATAACCATACTCATAAAAAAAGAGTTCCTGATGAGTCTATCTGCCCAGTCCTCTTCCATAGCTAACCCATTCTCTGAGAACAGCTCTATAAAGGAAAACTAAGTACCAGTATCAAAACCAGTACAACTAAGGAAAAGAATGAAATAAGGAACTCTTACACCACCTATCATCCTAGCACTAGGCTTTGTATTTGTCATGGAGATGACTAAAAAGATGCAATATAAAAAGGGGTATATCAGGAGTTATCTATTAAATATATATTTTATATATATATAAAATTGTCTCCCTTCACATTCTCTCTTATTATACATCAACCATTTTATCCTTTAGAATGGTTCAGTCAAATTGTTCCGTGTTTCCAAGACACTGAACCACATTTAGGTGGAGTACAGAACTTTTTTTGTCATAAAACTCAATGTCCAGTCTGCACCGGTCTGTCAGATCAGGGGAAGTTATTTTGGGAGAATTGTGCTGGAGCATAGGTTTGGTTTACTTTTCCAATTTAAAACCAACACTCAAACAAAAAAAATGAAGTGATATGTAATACTACAATGAGGACCCCAGCTCTTAGATTTAGAAAAAAAAAACAAATAATCAAACAAGAACAACTAAAACCATCAAAACCAAAACTAAAACATCCACAGACACAAACCAACTAACCAACCAAAAAAACGACCAAACAAAACCCCAAACCAACAAACCCCAAACCAGTATAAGCCATACAACAAATGGCAAGTTCTGGTAATTTGCTGGTAGAGTTCAGTAGTTTCCTCCTTGTTTTCCCTCGATCTTTTTTAAAGTATCATATCAGACTCCCAAATTATTTTCCTTACATTCTAACAATCGACTGTTTCATGAATAGGTCAGCACTACAGCACTTTAACTTTCTTTATTATATAGCAATTCTGACATCTGTTTGAATATAATTTGATGTACCTTACATATTCAGTAACTCCCTGGCACACAGTCCTACTGAAATAAGAGATGCCATTCATGTTTATTGTTAACATGCATGCAAAATTAGGTCTAAAACAACCACTTAATTTCTAAGTCTAAAACATTACAGAAACTCAGAGTGTAAAGCAAAAACCATTTAAGATTATAATTAGGATCCAAATTTCATCAGCAACAAAAAATATCACACCTATCTACTCTAAATGCCATCCTTCTAACAAGTGAATTATAAGAGGATAATATTGCTGTTTAAGTCATTTTTGAACCTTGCATTTCAAAGATATGTAAATTGCATATTAGAATTTTGCCACAGATTATCTTCTTATGTTTGCAGAAATATCTCTTTGGGCATATTAAAGCAGAATTGGCTTTTTTTTTTTTACTCTAGTTTTTTGAAGTAATATATAAAATCCATTACTTGATTTTGACATTCTCCTCTTCTTCATGCAAGAAACTCAGACAGAATGTTATGTGAACACAGTATTTTAAATTTCATCTATCTTAAGATAAGCAATGTCTTTTGTGCAAGGTCTCTTTTTTTTTCTTCTTTTCTTGTGGCTGCATTATTCACCCTATACCTAAGAATACTTGAATCATTACTTGGATTAGCTTCTATCCCTTGGCATTTTTCCTTCTTGGAAATACCTTGCTAAGACATCTGGGCTCATGGCAGTTGCTCTAGACATGTGATCCATAAAGAGCAACTCAGATTTTGTAGGAGTAAAATTCTGCTCTAAATCACATTAAAAAAAAACAAACCAAAACCAAACAACCCCCCAAAATAGACAACATCATGTTCCAGTCCCATATTTCTGCTTGGTTTTTTTTTCTCTTTTTTTATCTTTTTTTTTTCTCTTTTCTTTTCAAAAGCCACATGAAATAAATGCAAATATATAGAGCATGCTTCCAGGTAATAGTATTGCATTGCCAGTTTCTCAAGGGACGAAAGGAAATTTGTCACTAAAAGGTGAACAGCAAATGACAATGCATGTAAGGATGTTTATTCAATTCTTAAAGAATTCTAAGTCTCTTTTATGTGATACAGAAGAAAAAAATGCAGTATGCTTTATACATCAGTCATATAATAAAAAAGATGAAGATTTTATTTTAAAATATACATTATACTAATGCTATGAAACATAAATAATTAATGGACAATGGAAGGCTAATTAATTTGGTCCTTCATTAAAATAAAATTGCAGGAAAATAAGTTCAGTGTCATCCACTATGAGCAAATTACCAAACTCCTGAAGTATTTAATGCAAGAAAATATAATTCATACATCTGGACCAATTCATATATTAATCTACTCTCATCTGGCCTAGAATTTGAATTACCTCACTTCCCAGAGATCCACAGCAGCTTGAGGTCAAGGACAGTACAGGGTGTTCAACCTGGCTCGTTGCAAGTTCATGTAAAAGACTGACAGAGAATTTAGACTCAGTTGAAAAATATATTTACTCAGGAAATGTTAAGCATAGGAAGAAACCATGACTTACAGAATGGCCCATAGCAGCAAGCTTTGGGCACTAATGAGTATCACCTAAAAATGACCTACATCAAAATTTTTATTTCAAAACATTGTAGCTTAAGTTGAGACACTAATTTTATTTAACACAGACTAACAGACAAATATAAGATACTTAATTTGACAAATGCAGTAGTATCACTCAGATCCTGGGTTAAACAACATCTTGAGTTACAGGTAAAATTGGTCCTTGTTTATGTCACTGTTAGTGAAGGATGCAGGGAGATGAGGGCAATTTCCTAGGAATTAATTATCAAGCAAAGATCTTCCAAACTACAATAGGAACTGGTAACTTGACCGACCTGGAGGGATCTGTCTTTTGAACTCCATGTACAACTCCATAAAAACAGCTTTTAAAAGCTCCTTTCATAGGCTTCTCTCTCCCAGTTTAATTGAATTTGTTTGAGATTTGTTGTATTTAAAAACCAAACAAGCTCAACGTCTGCTGTCTGAGAAGAAGCTGCTGCAGCAGAGTGGTTTTAAGAGTCACCACTGATCAAACACTGCTATACCATGGACACAGACTAAACCACCAGCTTCAAAGGCTTAAGTGGGTGTGATTTGCAGCGTGTCCATCATGTTAACAACTCCACACTACAGCAGAGGTGGGTGGAAGCACATTCCGTCAGGGACCCTTGGTGGGGAGTCCCAAGAAAAGCCTGTTGACAGGTGTCTGCTTTTGTAAGCAGGATACATCCCATGGCCAGCACAAGGGTGTAACAGAGCAGAGTGGTGATTTGTATTGAACCTGAACTAAATCATTTATGGCTGAAACATGAATAATAAGTTTAATTCCTCTCAGCAAATACAGCAGACCACAGTGAACAGGCACTTAGCTCTCCCAAAAAACATATGTCCAAATGACTGCTGAAGCTCACATTGAAGATGCAAATATGATTACTTCAAGCACTCCACATGAGCCCAACAGCTGACATGAGGAAAGAGAAATGCACTGAACAAGTATTTCTAGGAATGTGCCATCTGTGTCTTCTCTGATTTACAGGATAATACTTTTCTAATGCTCAGCTCTGCCAGTTTATTCTCTCCAGAGGTTTCCAAAATAAATAATGTATTTCTTTAAATCTGTGTTTCAAAGCATACTGATTAGTGCCCTTGATCTTTAAGCCAGTGTGAATAGATGAGAAGCAGGTAAGCTTTAGAGAAATATAGAAAAAAAAAAAAAAAATTTTCAGACACTTGAAGCATAAGTGTTAAAATGAATATAGATTACATAGATAATATTCCCATGAAAACACACAGCTGAAGTGAGGGCCTTCCCGCTTGGGCTCAAAGATTAAAAGCAGGGTGTGAACCACTTCATGTCCCTGGACTTCCAAACTCACTCTTTCCCTCTCCAGCCAAGTGTTCCAAATTTATCTGGAAAGCAGATATTTTTCAACAGTTATTGTCCTATGAAAAAAAAGGGATCTTGAGACTGGAGTAAATACATATACCGTAAAGAGAGTCTGGCAACCCTTCTGCTCTCTGGGTCTTGTTAAACTCTTGTTGACACTGATGCTTGCATTGTACAACAGAACAGAAACAATCAGGTGCATTCTTTGGCTTTGCTTTTAAGTTTATTTCAGATAAATTTATGGCCAACAGTTTATGTGTATAATTAATTTGTTGAGCTTTTTCTCAGAATTGTTGGAATTAAATGACAGTTATATAAATTATGCAAAAAAAAAAAAAAAAAGTCTGTGTTTATACAGCAGAGGATTCAGACAAATAACTCTCAATGTCACACAGGCATTCCTCAGACTCAGTACTCTTAAGGTTTTAAGGACAAGGCAATCTTTGTTCTTGAGGCTGTTCTTCATGCAACAGGAGTCTGGAGAGGTCTCAGTCAACCTCTCAGGTAAAGGGGCCCAAGATAATTGGTTAACATTCAAGGACCACTTCAGTTGGACTAGATGATAATTCTAGGTTCCTTCCAACCCCTAACATTCTGTGATTCCAAACTCGAGATCAGAGCAACCCAATAGGTAGGAAGCTAACACTAGAGGCAATGTAAGCCCATTTATGAATGGGGTGGGTGTCCTGGTGACAGAGGATGACAAGAAGGTGGAGTTACTGAATGCCTTCTTTTTCTGTACTGTTGGAGGCTGCCCTGAGGAGCCTCAGACCCCTGAGGCACCAGAGGAAATGAGGATAGAGGAGGAGTTTGCCTCATTTGCTGAGGACTGGGTTAGGGACCAATTAAGCAACCTGTACATGGACATTAGGAAGAAGTCCCTCAGTGAGAGGGTGTTTGGTCACTGGGACAGGCTCCCCAGGGAAGTAGTCACAGCACCAAGCCTGTCAGAGTTTAAGGATCATCGGAACAATGTTCTTGGTCATATAGTTTAGTTTTAGGTAGTCTTGCAAGAAGCAGGGAGTTGGAATTGATAATCCTTATAGGTCCCTTCCAACATGAGATCCTCTGATTCTATGAATAACAGTATCTTGAGGCTGGACTAAACACGTGCACTACATAGAGAACTTGGCACAGCAAGTCACAGTGAAGACCATGATGTTAGCATCATAAGATAGGAATGGCACATCACTGGGGGATTAGGCAATAATA
>JAOEGS010010716.1:0-19488 GCA_025447755.1 Corythornis vintsioides
AGTAGTTATAATTTATTTTAAAATAATTTTTTACTTTGTAAAAATCTGTACCGCTGTTTTTAGTCACCTATATGATCCTTAAATGTAAGCTGGTAATGTTATTTTAGCATTTTGTGCATTGTATATTGCAGTTGTTTGTAAACTACAAACAACTATCCATGGCATAGGGGGCACAATAGCATGTGTTCAGTAAAACAAAAAGAATCCCACAACATAATCCTAACGGAAAAAAAGTTCATTTAAAATGACACCAGTGGGTACTATGTGTAGATGCAGTACCTGAAGTCTTTTAAAGCTTTAAAAATCCTATCCAAATTCATTTTGTAGAAAACTGAAATTACTTTTGTAGCGCATCAGTCAAAGACATCCTTGAGTTTATAAAATGAAGCTTCAATAATTTTGAAAATTGAAATGCATAGAGGAAAAGTTAATAGGTGCTTTACCAGTTTTAAATGCATTGGGTAAATCTGACATATTTTAAGAATAACTTTTTAAATGGCTGGTGTGCTTAATGGCAGCTACAAGTTTTGGTTTTCTTAAAAATACAGAACTTTGGAAATGTAGAAAAAAGTGTAAACATGTTGAAGTTCATGATGGAAGATACTTTGTCTACCTCAAGTAGCATAGAATTGGAGTCCAAGCATGATTTCAACCTGTCTTTCTTCTGATGCTGAAAATTGTGTTGAACACTGTTTACACATTTTATGTGTATTCGGTTTTGATAGTCTTGCAACTGTTTTATGGCAATGATATTAGCAAAGTATGTACTTCAGTGGAAAACTTAGCAATACTTCTGTCCTCGGGTAGATTGATGTGATTGAGAGATGCTTTAAATGATTGAGAGCTGATTTAAAGAGACTGATGCCACCATTGGAATTTTGGGTTTTTTTTGATCATGGGGAGGTTTATATGACACCTGGTCTGCTGGCATCAGATGAGGTACATCTCTCTCATAGGGAAGGAGGATTCTGTCACATGAATTGGCTGGGCTCATTGACAGAGCTTTAAACTAGATATGAAGGGGGAAAGGGGAAAAAATTGTCCTGCAGAAAACAAACTGGAGACAGTTGAGTGTTGTTGTGCCAGCTCCACTGCTACCTCAGGGTTGGTACCAATCAGGTGGTACTCTAGCATTACAAAGTCGCTCAAATGTCTGTGCACAAATGCACACAGCATGGGGAACAAACAGCATGAACTAGAGATCTGTGTCAATCTCAGGACCTTGATCTTGTTGCAATCACTGAGACATGGTGGGACAGCTCTCATGACTGGAACACTGTCATGTCCTTTTTAGGAAGGATAGGCTGACAAGGAGAGGTGGTGGAGTTGCTCTCTATATGAGAGCGCAATTGAAATGTATTGAACTCTCCCTGGGGGACAATGAGGAGCAGGTTGAAAGTTTGTGGGTAAGGATTAAGGGAGAGACTAGTGTGGCAGACATTGTAGTGAGTGTTTGCTACAGGCCTGATCAGGATAAGGAAGCTGATGAGACCTTCTAGAAGCAGCTGGAAGTAACCTTGAAATCGCAGGCTCTGGTTGTCATGGGGGACTTTAACTACCCAGACATTTGTTGGGAATGTTGCACATCCAGGCACTCTCAGTCCAGTAGGTTCCTCCAGAGCACTGATGATAACTTCCTAATGCAGGTGTTGGAGGAGCTGACAAGGAGAGGAGTGATGCTGGACCTTGTACTGACCAATAAAGAGGGACTGGTTGAGGGTGTGAAGGTAGGAGGCACCCTTGGATGTAGTGACCACAAGATGGTGGAATTTAGAATTGCAGGCAGCAGACCCAGGACCACAAGCAGGATTGCTACCCTGGACTTCAGAAAGGCCAACCTTGGCCTTCTCAGGGAACTGCTTGGAAAAGTCCCATGGGACAGATCTTCATACAGTGAAGATTCTTGTAACTTTATTTTTTTTTTAGTCTAACATAATGTAATTTCAGCTAGAGTAATCTCAGTTTCTAGTCTCCCAGGCAGGTATGTATGACATGGTACACAAGCAAAAGTCTTCATAGACTAATGAAGCTTTGCATTAGATTCTCAACTGCAGTTGTTTGCTATAATCTGATCCCAATTTTTTAACAAGTTGGGAGCAAAAATGTTTAATTCAATAATAATAATGTATTAATACTATGATGAATTTACAAGCCTTTTTTCCCACCCTGACTTTTGTCCAGTGTCATATTGGTTTTCTATGTGGAACTTAGGTTCTGTTGAAATTGAATTGTTATGTCAGGTCACACTGATTTCACTGGATCACATTTCAGCAAAAAACTTGGGAAAGTGTTTTGACACTGTAAAACCAAACCTTTTGACTGAACAGTTTGGAAATAAATGTTTTTAATTTGGGATTGATTTTTGGTTTTAGAGTATGTAAAAATAAAGTACAAATTATTTGTGTTTCTAACTGAAAACTGACATAGAAGATTTCAGATGTGAGGTGTTCTGACAGGTGAAAGTTACTTTAGATTTCACTCGTGGAATTTTTAAATGTTTAGATATGTGCATAACTTGTAATAATAATAATAATAAAAACAAATAAAAGAACCCCCAACAACACAGCAAACCACAAAACAAACAGAAAACACCTACCTGCTGAAAACAAAACACCAAACACACACAAAAACAAAACAACAACAAAATTAAAAAAAAAACAAAAACAAAAACAAACCTTTGGAATTCTTCAGAGTGTTATGTTAGTCTTCTGTGGAAGACCTCCAGGCTTCAGCCTCTGCAGAGCTTGTGTAAGGCTGTAAAATAACTATATTAGCAGGTGAAGTAGAATTGAGCCTGATATGTTGGCAGTATTTCCAACTTGCTGTAGCAAGTTATTTGGAAATGTAGTGGTTAAATAGAAGTGGCAAAATGGAAAAGAAAACAAAACAAAAAACATACAAAAAAACCCAACCAACAAACAATCTAAAAATTAGCAGGTAATGGTATGTTCCTCTTCTGCTAAATAAAACATGAATTGTTTAAAAGCAATTATCACTAAGCATTTACATTTATATTTGCATCTGTCATGACAAACAAGTGACTGGAGGTGTTAAGTCTCAGAAAATAAAGGTAAGGATCAATAACTGATTTTAAAATGCATGGCTGTGAGCTACTAGAGGAAGAAACACGTGTATATTTGTGCATGTTGTAATTAGTTCACTTCTATTTTGGACTGGTGCCTAAAATGTCTTTTTTTTTTTTTTCCCGCAGCACTATCATAAATTCAGCAGTGCATTTAACAGATCAGCATATCAACCTGAGATCTCTAACACCAGCCAAACAGTCTGAATCAATTAATCTGAAGGCCTCAAAAAGCATGGATCTGGGTAAGAAAGGGTGAGATGACATAGGTCAGCTTTTTACCCTTATCCCATCTGCACCATCGCTGTTTCTTACTTTTCTTTCTTGAACACAAACATCAGGGAGTAAGTTCTGCAGAGTAGCAACAGTGATGGGGACAATGATCAGCATCCTGTAGCATATAATTGCAAGTACTCTTTTTATTGAAGCTGAATAATGTTTTATTTTTCTTAAAGGACTTCTATCCATTTTATTGAAATCTTAGCTGAGGTAAATAGAGTGTTTTTAAAAAATGGGCAAAGAGAATTGCTGTACAAGTTTTATATGTCTGAAAAAATATAGCAAAACAACAGTAACTAAAGTTATTTTCACATAGATTATAAATTATTGCAAAACTACATTGGACAAAAGCTAGCTTTCCCAAGAAAAGTTGTATATTTCTTCATTGACAGTGACAAACACAAGCAATCAAATAGATCTTTATAAATGCTTAAAGATTGGTAAGGTTATGGTCCTCTACCCATCAATGCTGGGCAGAATTTCTTGCAGGGTGGGTGAAGCAGGAAGTAAATGGTTCCTTCAATACAGGGAAAGCATTTGTGGGTGGAAGACTGAAGGGATATTGCAGTTGAAAACCAAGTCATGTTTTAATGAGAGTTCAAGGAAAAAAATTGCAAAGGTCTTAAACTTTAAAGAAAACCAAATAAGCTTTTATTTTTCCTTTTAATTCTAGGTATATGGCACTCATTTTTTATATATTTTTTTAAATGTGTCAGTGGAGTAACTTTGAGACCTACTATTAGGGTGTCTTTAATCATAGATTTGTGTTTTATTGAATTGGATTTTGTACACCATTAATAGAAAATTATTAATATAAAATGCATCTAATGCACATAAAATACCCCCAAATTGGCAAATAAAGCTATGTTTCTCAAGCATTCACATAGCACACACTCCAGAATGGATTTTTTGGGAAGAAAAAAAATATTTCTTATTTCTATATTTTCCTCATTATTTAGCTGCAGTCATGACCCATAGTAGCTTTTCATCCCAACATGCATCTCTGTACCCATTCTGGATTTCAGTGCTTTGTTTGCCCAAAAAACCAAAAACATCCCAACCAAAAAAAACCCACAACAGAAAAAACCACCAACCCACAAAATCCCAAACAAACTAAAAAACACAAAACAAACAACAAAAAATCTACCAGCAAAACATGGGAAATGCTGCTGTCTTCATATTCCAGATGTAGATCCTTGGTCTCAAGAAAGATTTATTAGCACCACAGAGAACTATTCAGCAGGTATGGTAACAAAGAGGAGGTGTCCCCTATATGAAAATGCTTGTATAACTTCTGGGCCTTCTTTTTCCAGAAGTCATGGGATGCTGTCTGCTTATTACTTCGCTTGTGTTCTCAAGTTCTTCAGATCCTTTCAAAAAATAAATCTAAGATAATGAACAGAAAAATAACAGAATTAGAGTCCACGTGGAGAGCTCTGAGACCTTAGAAAATGTGACTTAGGTGCAGTTCCTTTCCTTTTAAATGAAGTTTTCTCTGAATCAGCTGTATCTGCAAATCTGGGAAGACATAACCAGCCTTTCACATTACAAGATGCAGAAACTGACTGGGTGTCTAGACCAGAATAACATAATAAAGTCAGTAAACAACAGAATTGGTGTATTGGGCATAAATATGAAATCTGAGCTGCTATTCACTTACGAAACATTCTACTTATAATTCATCCATTGTCTAATTATAAGAATACAAAAGGCATGGATTACATAAAGGCATTGTCATCAGAAGGATCATCAAAGGCACATAACAGAAAATTTTAAATGAGGGACCCAAGAATCCAGATATTTTTGCAGATTGTGAAGCTCATGAAAAAGTAGTATATTCATTAAATTAAGTTGCTAATGAAATTGCATAGCAAGGGTCTTTCTGGCTTTGATGAGCACTGATGTATATACAAGAAGCAAATCTGATAATTAAACACTAGTCTATAATTATGTAGTTCATGATGGAAACCCATTTAACATGGACTAACTTTTCAGTTTTTATATATTTTTAGACTTGGAAACCTTTGAATGTTTAATCTCTTTTCCAGTCACACCTGTTTACAAAATAATAATTATTATAAATTAATGTCTGTCGTGAACAATATCAGGAGATGCATAAGGATGAGTGATTAAAAAGTGTTCAGTACTGCTAACAGGTTGTCAGTTTGTCATTGTTGTTGTCATTGTTGCCCTCCGAAACAGGTCTTGCAATGAAAGGAATTTGGTGCACGTAGCAAAAGCTGAAGGTAACTTACCAGTAGGGCAGATATGGTTTAGTTGTATTGACTCCTGGTGCGTTCCTTTCCCGTATTGCCAGTCAAATGGCTGGACAGGAGCAGAGGGCATGAACCACTGTCACTGGTCGTTTAGACAGGGCTTTATTGCTGCCAGGCGTGTGCCACGAGTCAAAAGAACTGACAAGACTTAGCTGCTAAATCCATGAATACCATTACTCCAAAAGTGGCGTTGTCTGAAGTTGGTGTATTTATTTAAAGAACTGAAGTTATTCACATATGAGTTAGGTTTTGATGGAATGCACTTTTAAAAATACAATAGAAATCAGTGGCACATGTGAGTTATTGCATTACTCTTGTAGAAATAATTTAAAAAAAAATAAAATACAAAACGGCAAGTGTAGTGTTAATTTCTTTGGTTTTGAAGGCACAAGCAGAACCTTGCCTCGTATGTATAGATGTCCTTGCACAAAGTGTATAGAGACAGGGTGACTGTTGCCCTGCTTTAACATCCGTAATTTATACTGCGGTCAAAGGCTTCTCAAAATTTACAGCTTTGTTCAGAGTAATAGGGTACAGATTAGTTCCATATCAGCTGTAGGTTCTAATATTCTTCCCTGCTGCTGTGTTGAGATAATGACAGCACTTTCTGGATCACTGGTAGAGTTCATATCCCATGCCTTATTGGCATATCTTTTCTTTGCCTTGTCTACTTGTACTTTGAGCTAGTGGTGATAAAAGAGCAGAGCCACTGCTTTCCCTCTACTGAACCTGGCAACTGACATGCTCACTTAGTTGCATATGTTTTTTTGCCATAGGTGATACTGTTTGAATATGTTAGCAAAAAAAAAAAACTTCTTATACTGTGATTTCAAGAATTTGTGCAGAGCCAAATGAAGTCTGACTTAAATGCATGCCTGTACTGACCGAATTTAGACTACATGATGCTTGGACTTGTGCTTATAGCATAGTGTTAAAAATAAGCTAAATAAATTCATAAACGCTAGAAAGAAATGTTGTGTTGCTCCTTCCTACTTTCAAATGGTGATCTTGTTTTAGAACCCTAACATCAGATTGAAAGTTAAGAAATCAATGGCTTCTATACAAGTCATTGGAAGGATGATTTTTCCCTTTAACAACCTTCTGTGCATACATATTTTCTTATATGCTACCACACAGTCTAGAGAACAATTTCTATATAGTAATTCATTGGAATCCCTTTTCAGTTATGTTTGGGTTTTAACTTTTTTGAAAACGTGATTTTTGTGAAGAATAAATAGCAATATGGATTTAAAAAAAAAAATATTTTTATGCAGGATTGGAAGTTGAAAATAGATGAGCTGTATAGAAAAAGAAAGGAAAGAATGTGCTTTATTATTTACCTCCAATGCTCCATTTTCCAGAATTTTTTATGCACAAGAGTAATTTAGACTATGCATAAATGTACTGTAAAAACTGCAGCCATGGGAATTGTATTCAAACACATGAAAGTGTGCCTTGTTTTAACCTGAAGCAACATGAAATTGAATCATATGAGTATATAGCAATTTGCTTGTGCATCTATTCAGGCAAAGTACTGTGTAGATTTATATTTGAGGATGTTGGTATAATAACTCGTGACCACTATCCCAAGGCGTTTCCTTTACCTATAAAAAACAAAACCACACAGATCTTGACTGATTAAGCTCTACAGCCTGAAGAAATGGAAATGTCCTTTACTTGGTTTTACGTGTGAGTAAAATATTACTTGCTAAAACATCATTAGACATACTTATAAGTCTCTTAATCTTGGGGCACATTTATTAAAAGATATCACCCAAATTATTTATGTATTTAGGAACAATTAACAAGTGAATATGCAAGATGTAAGCTATGTAGTGTTCTGCAAGGAAGCCAATATTTAACTAAATGCTAATATATTTGTTTTTGAGGAGATGTGTTTTATTACAGTTCCTACTTTTAAAACACCTCAAAACAAATTCTTTTGCATCCAGAAGGATGTGGATAATGCAATGTAGATGTTACTAGCTATTAGCTACTTGTACTTTGCCCTGAACCAGCTTATTCTTATTCTGAGTACTATTTTGAATATTGAAACAAAAATCTCAAATGAGATACTGGAGATTACGATTCTATATGTTTTGATTCAGATACAATGAAAATAATACATTTTGGGAGATCCCTAGTGAGAGATAGGGGATTAGTGGCACAAAAAGTGCTTTGGTATTTTAAAATCATTATTTTGTTAACTATGTCATATGTATGGAATACCTTCGTCAAGTTGCTTTGGGTTGAAACCCACTTCAGAACTCTATTTAGGAGCCAGTTATGTTCTCAGAACATAAACAAGGAAACAGAGGAGATGCTAGCTCAGAATTCTAACAACTATTCAATGCTACTGATTTATAACAGTAATTGAACAAATTTTCTCTTTAGGCATAAGACTTCTCAAAACCAATAATGTTATGGGTTTAGGAAAGAGTATATTATATATGTCTGTAATTGTCTTTGGGATCAAGGGCCAAAAGAAATTTAAAAATTATTCTGGTTTACATCATGAGCAACTTTCTCATACTGTCAGATTAGATGTATGTTTTCTGGGGCCACTCTGCAGAATACATTTTATGAAATGAACACAATGTAGTTTTGTCAGTTTAAATGACATTCAAATTTCTGTTTGTAAGATGTATAAGTAGGGTATGAAACAAAACTATGTAAGTGCTAGGGACACTGTGAATTTAATTGAAATGAGACCGAAATAAGATTTATTCTGTAGGAAAATAAAGGCTTTTAACAAGGTTGGTTCCATTACATGGTTTTACACCAGATCTGTGTTGATGCAATTGAGGGGAATGTGAGCTGTGGCATAAAGGCAGAAGTGGGCAGGAGGGAATATTAACTTTTTGATGTAATTTTGTAGAAATAATTTAAGATTGAAGGAATCTTACTGTGGAGGAGGCTAGGAGCGTCTTGTGATCTGTGATGGTGATAAAATGTCCTGGTTTCACCTGGGATAGAGCTAATTTTCTTTTCTTAGTAGATAGCTGCTTAGTAGCCAAAAGAGTGTAGTGGTTTTAGATTCAGTATGAGAAGAATTATAATATGCTGATATTTTTGATTGTTCATAAGGAATCAAGGACTTTTCAGCTTCCTGTGTTGTGCTAGTGAGCAGGAGCATAAGAAGTTCAGGGGGAGCATAGCCAGGTCAACTAATCCAAACTAGTAAAAGGGATAGTCCTTATCACAAAATGTCATGCCCAGTGTGTAAACTGGGGTGAGCTGACAAGGAGGCTGGATTGCTGCTCTGGTTAGCAGGTAGTGAACAATTGCATAGTGCATCATTGGTCTTTACATGGTTTTTGTTTCTCTTATATTCCTTTTCATTACTAATTTTATAATTATCATATCTTCTTGTTTTATTTTAGTTACTAAACTGTTTTTACCTCATCCTATAAGTTCTTCCTTCTTTCCAGTTCTCATCCCTGTCCCACTGGTAGCACCCCCAGTGCTGGCTGGGATTAAACCACAACATGGAGCTGAGAAAATGGTCACGTGGTCAATGTGGTAGTTTCCTACACTGCTTTAGTTTTGAAGTGAGCTCTTAGATTATTAAAGTATTTGAGGGAGAAAATAGTAATTAAGTTAATATATTGTTACTATGATAAATAAAGTGCAGATGATATGAAGTAACTCTTAAGAACAATTTGTTATAAATCTGTTCCTTACACTTTGTCTTAAATCTGTTCCCTATCAGTATTTTAACCAGTGAATGATAGATTAGATAAGAAACTTGTGGTTTAACCCTGGGAGTTTGAAAGAAGTGTTAATGACATACGGGAGATGTGTAGCAGAGGAGTTGGATCAGTTTTAGCCTGGTAAAGTTTCTATGGAAGTGAGAGGATTAGAGAAGACAACAAAAGTGTAAAAGAAGCCATGATGGCCTCAATTACCAGTATAAGCTTCAGGAATGAGTAGTTGTGATACTAGAAATACAAGAAGAAATTTGTCACACTGGCTGGGAAATTATAAAACATTGTTATTTTCTGCCAGGACAAAAATGTGTCCTGTGGACAGCATCAACTCTAATGCTATTTCTTCTACAACAATAGTAGTAAAAGTGAACACAAGCATAGACATTCTCATGTGCTGACACACAAAATGCATCACCTGGGGACCTTCTCTGAATACAGTGGAATTATCATTTCTAACAAAATTGTTCTGAAAAATATAAACAGACAAAAACCTTGTACAGGTGAGAAAAAGAATGCAGAATCTTGTTTGAAAATATAATTTCTTTCTGTCTTTGAATGTGCTCTGCATGACATCACAGATGTTGTGGTAGGTGCCATTTTGGAAAAGGTTTACTTTTTTTACTGAGTTAAGTGCAAGATTTTTGCTAGTCTCACTGCTTTTCAACATTGAACAGGAATCTGTCAAAGACTCATCATATGTCAAGAATTAATAGCTGGTGGATAACCAGGTGGAACCCAGAAGAGGAAAGATGCGGCCCTTACATGAAGTTTCATTGTTACTAGAGAGGGGAGGAGAAAGAATTATTAAAGGAAAATATTTTAAGACAGTGTATATTTATACTTCCTAATACAAACATTTTACTGCTCCTTTAGATTTTAGTATAAAAGCCCACGGTCTTTCTGTGCAGTACTACAGGGCAAACCTACAACAGCAAGTACCATTTTCGAAGTGACAGTTGAGACATTTGACGAAATTTCTCTGAGTGATTTATGTCACTCCTAAATGAAGAAATGCTTCACCAACAAAGAAAACCAAAAATATTGCAAGAGAATTATGTCAGTGGCACTATCATTGACTTAATTGATTATGCAGTGCCTTCGTTATGATGAAAAGGCTGGGTAAGGATTCAGTTCATCAGAAAATAAAAGGACAAATTTGTAGTTTTGCTACAGCCCTTGACGAATGATTAATGCATAATATGAAATTTTATGTTGAGCTTCTTATACACTAATAAAGGTATCAGGAAGTTTGTTTTCTAGGAATTTTTTTTTATGTTTTAGTATCTATTATTATTTCTAATTAATTTTAATCCTTGTTTGCCTCTTTTCTGAGTGCAGAACAGCATCTTCTCTTCAAAGCTATGTGTCAATTTGCCCAGCAGAAATAGTAGTAGCTTTCATATGTTTAGCAGATTTTAAGTATCTCTTAGTCAATGTGCAAAACTCATTAGAGGCAGTGAGTTGAATATTAGTATTTTATCTTGTGAATAGTAGTAACTCCTTGTTTGGGGGAAAATAATACAATGGTTCAGTGATTGAACTTGGAAAAAGGTAAGAAATCGTTTATTGCAGTTGGCAGCAGCATTGATTTGTGCTTCTTTAAACCACAACTGAGAAGTAGTTTCTTGGCCTTTAAGTAAACCCGGACTGTAATTTGAGGCAGTAGTAAAGGCTGTTGTGTATTAAACCATTGAAAATAATGTAATTCAAATAAAATGGCTGCAGTGGTTATCTTGAGTAGGGCACAGGAATGACAATCAAAAGATTATATGGAAGGACATGGATGCATTGTTGTGTGCTTTTACTGTTACTGAACAATACTACTTATCTTCTTAAAACAGCACTCTGGAATTATTACCTTGGAAAATCCTAATAGATCTGATTATTCATGGTATAGAGTGTTGATGGTTTTTATCAGTTGTTGTGGTTGTTGGGGTTGTTGGCATAGTTTGGGTTTTTGTTTTTTTTCTGTCAGTGAGAAAGATATGTTTGTTTTAGTAATATTCCATATTTCATAATCTGTGGTCTTGGTAGTTCCCCATATGTCCACACTTTTATTAAATAGCTGTCACAGTTACGACACTTTTATTTCAGCAATTACTTTGATTCCTGAATATGAATACGTATCTGGATTCTGTGATGAAAATGTGGTTCCTAAATTATAAATGTTACTTTAAAAGAGCTAGCATATTTTATATTAACAAACATCAATAACTTCATGGACTAATATCTGGAGTTCCATAGACATCTCAGAATGGGAAATATTTGTTTCATTTACCACTTAAGAAGTATCTTCTTGTTTTTGAATGTATTTACTCCTTTACATTGAATTTTCCAAGAGTTTTATGTTTACAGTCCCCTAATTAAGTTGTTTGGTTTTTCACTTAACAATTCCAGCTCAAGAATATGTAGCTTTTCTTGTGTCTTCATAAAAATAATCAAAGCTGAAATTTTGTTGTAGATGTTATCCTGATATATTCCAGTCTGGCACTGCACATTCCCAAGTGTGATACCCTTGAGCTGGGATTTTTCATAGTTACTTGCAAAGCAATTATGTTTTGATGTTGTAATATAAAAAAAATTAGATTTTTTCTTACTTGAATTTTAAGATGAGGCAGTATTTTTTTCCCCTGTTTAAAGTATTTCAGGCGTGTTTCTGCAAGCATAGGCCAACACTCATAGAATTCAAGAAAATAAACTTCCACTTAGCTCTTGAGTTTTTCCAAAGCCAAAGCAGATAACCAGAAGAATACTATTTTTTTCATAACTGAACAATTGCATTAATTTTTAACTTATAGATCAGTGTTTTCAAATGCTCTTTTGTGGAACAGGACATTTTATACACTTTCTACATGAAATACTCAGTTACAAAGATTTGTACTTTAACGTACAATGTATTTATCTCCCTTTAACAACTTCCTTCTTTTCTATTGTGTTCTCCTTGTTTCCAGAGGAAACAGGGGAAAGAGTGGGTTTCTTATCTAGTTAACTTGTCTGTGCCACTCCTGTTCAGTCTAATGAAAGATGGCCAGCCTAGAATTCACTGCTTAAGTGCAGTGTCCCATGAAATGAAAATTACCCTGTGGAGGGGCACAAACATTTTGCTCAAACTTTGATAGGAGACTTTAATTTTTCAATTTCCCAATTTTTGTGTATGTATGCTTAAACTCATAATGCTTACCTGGTATTTTGGTGTGATTATTTTTCATTTTTTGATCAGTTTAGTTTTTCTTTTTTCCTTCCAGTATTAAAATGTAATCTTTGTGTGTGAAGCTGGTGTGTGAAGTATGACTACATTGAATTGATTTATTCCTCCTAATAATGTAAAACTTAGTTTCAGACAAACCAAGTCATCAGCATAGTTTAAAAAAGTGCTCTGAACCCTGGTATCTGTGTACCTTGGTATCTATGTACTGTAACATAACCTACTCTAATTATCATATATTATAGTGGTTGCCATTACTGACTGATATAATTTGGTTGCAAACCAGTTTCCATTATAATCCCTTGTTTCACACATTCATAACTTGTCAAAGCACTAACCTTTGGACTAAAGTTTTTTAGAGTTGCTCTTCTTAGAGGTAAATTTGTGGGGAGGGAGTAGAAAAAGAAGTTTGAACTATCATTGTGACAAATCCTTTTCGGGTCAGGAGCTAAATACCATTTCTAGGGACTAGAAAAACCTAGAAAAAATGTTAAAGTTCAGGGAGTACCAAACTGCCTTGAATTTTGGTTGCACTTCTAATTTTGACTAGCCCCATTGTTATTTGTTTTTCAGTGTCTCTGGGTAACACAGCAAATATTATCAGTCTTTTTTTATTAGCATCTACATCTCACAATAAAACTACACTATGTCAATTTTGCTGATAATCAGATTACAAAGGTGGAGAAGAAATACAGTGGTCAGTTATATATTCATTATTGTAAATCCAGCTCCTGAATCTGATACTGATTTTTGGCAAGGAAATGCTTCCCTAAGAGTGAAGTGGGAAGGCAATATAATAAAATGTTTACTGTAATTATTTTCCCAGTAGTAGCTCCAAAATGTCAATAAGTACTGCACTACTCTTTCCTGAGTAGAAAATACCACATTCCTATATCATAGGAGATAACCCTACATTTTATGATGACCACTATGCAAAGCGTGTTTAAGCTTCAATTTGTGGTATTTTTGGTGTGGCTTGACAATTTATTTTATCATATAAAGAGATAATAGGCATAAAATAAGGGAGTGCTTGGGTATGTGGCATTGAAGGATAAGCTTTCAACCTTTACATTCATTTCCTTTGCTGGTTTTATCATCCCTAACATGATATTAGCACAATTTCTTTGCATAGAATTCATTTTAAGAAATGGTGATTGGTTCTTCCCCTCAGCCCTCAAGGAGAGTATTTTAATTAGTTTCATGAGATACATGATTATAAACCGAAGTACAGTTACTGAAGAAAAATTACAAGTTTTGTTACATTCAGAATTTGCTTTTCCACTAGTCTGTCTGCAAACTGTTGCTACTGTAAACAGGATGCTTCTTTACAAATTATGTAAAGTACTAAAAAAGTGTGATTTAAAGATAAAAATAAAATAAATCATAATGTAAAAAAAATCGTAAGCCTTTCAAAAGATCCATTTTGGGGAGACCTTATTGTCTGCAGAGGATCCTGTGAGTCAGTGAGATGTCTTGAAGGTGAGAATGTTTCAGCATCTGGATTCATTTTACAATTGAGGCCTTTGATCTGAAAATGTTACAGCTTCCTTATGCTCTGTGATTTGTGTGGCAGGATGAGTTATTCACAAATGTGATTCTGACAACTCAGTTTTGAGTGTGTAAGTGCTGAGGTCCTGATCTATAACCTAAAAAGACTGCTGGTAGTCCTCTTACGGGTTTCAGTGGGCTTTGATTCAGATACTTGGACTTTGAAGCACCCCCAGGTGGATTAGGTAAAAATATTATAAAGATTTAGGATGCTACATTTCTGAAATAATTTGACAGTGTTTCAAAGGCTTGTGAATTTAAGTAAGTTTCTAATCTTCGTATCTTTTATTTTATTCCTCTAGTGGCAGATGAAAGCAAAGTTGGTTTGCTGGCTGGACACAAATTAGGTAAGCTGTTCTCCTGTTTGGGAGGGAAAATTGACAACTGAAGTTGTGTGGATAGTAAATGAAATCAGTTTACAGAAACTGTGGTGACTGAAGGCATTGCAAATTAAGGCATTTGTATGCACTGACTCCCAAGTTGTACAATGATGAGTTGGGAATTGTACTTTGCCAGGCAATGTATGTAGACAAGTCACTTGCAGGAAGAGCTGTAACTTTATTTTTCAGTGCGGGTGTTGTTAATTGAAGAAAATGCCCTTTCTAATAAGGGCAAGTGCAACATGCACTTTCTCTGAGTTCCACTTCCATTACCAGGAATGCTGAAGATAACACTAATAAATAATTCCACATATTAAAAAAAGAATGTGAAAGCTTTTCCTTTCACTGTGCTTATTTAGTAGAAATACTTTTTTTTTCCTTAAACTTTTCATGCCATAGTACTAAAAAAAATATTCCATACTGCTGTCATTGTTGCACCTCTTAATACGTTCCAAAAACCACACCATCACACTGTACAACTTTTTAGTTCTTGTAATGAAAGAACTTGCAAGGAAATACCACGTAGGTCTGTAATGTTCCACAAGATGTGGATAAGCCTGCATAAGAAACCTTAAACTTTCTAGAAAACTCAAGTTACTCAGCAATCTCTTCTGATGTCACAAAAAAATGTAGTTTCAGACTGCATCTTTGTAACATGGTTGCACGTTGTGCTTTTCCTCTCCTTTGATAGAACTTAAAAACTGAATGCATGTAAAGGAAGGCTAACTATGAGATCCCTGATTGTTTATGGTATTTCTTCTCTGTGCAACTATCATTCTTTAGTTTTGTGGTGTGGAATTTCCTTATCTGAAGAACTTTTCCTAAACTTTGTAGACAAAATCTTTCTAAATATTTTCTGGCATCTTTCCTAAGTCTTTGAACTTCTTGGATTCTCTTTCAGCATCAGTGGGTAGTTCATATATCTTGTAACATTATCACAGCTGGGCAGAAAAAATTCTTTCAACTTTTTGTTTGGAGATGTGAAACCTTCAAAAAAATTATCTGGTCAACTTGAAGAAGCTAGGGATGTTGTCCTTGGATTGTTTCCTGTGCAGAAAAATTACTACTAACATTCCAATATTATGCGGCTTTCTAAAAATCAGTGGGATTCACTGCTATCAAAGAATATTAGAGGGATAGCTGATGAGATCGTATCTCATTAGCAATCAGATGTTGCAGGTGCATTAAGCTTTATACTATTACTTTTACCAGTATTTGTTGTTCTTTCTGCACATTTCTTCAGATTCTTGAAAACTGACTTTTTGAAAAGTTTTCTATTTTACGACACCTACAAATTTTACATGAGAATGTGGATCCATCCTTATTAAATTTTTGCTTGTTTGCTTTACTTATCCTTCACAGACCCTTTACATGTACTTAAGCTTTTTTTTTCATAGACTAAAATAAGTGGTAAACAGATCACCTAAGGAATACATACAAAGTTCCTACATGTTGTTCATTTTTTTCCTCTTCAGGATAAAAGGATTTACCTAACTTTTGAGAACATTGGGGTGTAAATGTTTTTTCTTGGTTTCTTTAAATACTGTTCAATTACTGTTGTAAAATGTGTCTCCTTTCTCTGTTCCATAGAGAAATCAAGATGAAGTTTTACCTTTCTCATTGTTCCATTAAAATATTTATTTTAAAGGTTTATTCCAAAACATGGTGCCCTATTTCTCTGGTCCATTTTCACCATAGGCTTTATGGAATTGCATATCATATATGCATTTTGTTGGCATACAGTCTCATCACAGAACTCCTAACATCGTTCATTGTGTTGCCTTCCTATAGGTACCTTTTTTAAGAATGTGCTAAGGGACACATTACAGCTTCTTGTGCTGGGAGCAAAACACCATTATTTTCTCATTACAGAATGAAGAGCTTCTATCCTATTCTAGACTTCAGGAAATTAAACATATTTCTATACAGAATTAATTATCACCTACTAACAATCAATGCAATTATCCCTTCTCTCCTTCAACATGACTTGTTCTATGAAATATGCAGTTGAGTAATTCTCTCTAGGGAAATATCTTTTGTATTCCTTCTGGGGCTGTGGTTCTTGAAGCATTTAGTTTCAGCTTTTGGTATAGCTACTATATCCATGTATTATGTGTTACTGAGCAGCAGCAGGAGTTAGTAGCATGTATTCATTTCAAAAACCTTTATCACAGTTCTGCAGAAGACCAAGGCATTAGAAGGCTCCATAGCTGTTAGCCCCATCTTTCTGTCCTTTTATATATTGCACCCACAAACATCAGTTTTTTGTTGTCTTGGGTTTTTTTGTTAGAAAGTAGATTTAAATTTTAAGAAGCATGTCTGGACACATCCTGAGCTTGTAAACATGTTCTATGGGAAGATGGCAGGAAACTTATTCCTCCCTGTTGCACCCTACAGAAATGCATCTGTGAATTCTGGTTCTAGTAGTAGGCCTGTCCTTTATCCTGCTGAATGGGAGACTCCTTGCAGTGCTTACAGGTGTTAGTAGCATGCACATTTTCCACAATACCATTGGCAAAAGCACTGGAGTGCTTCTATTGATGCAGCCTATTTGGTCCTTTCTGGAGAAAACCAGTGTTCAGAGTGTGCAGGGTACCTTCTCTGAATGCTCTAGGATTTTGTCCTTTAAGAATCCTTTGTGCTCTGCAATGGAGTGTTTGCAGTCCCTGAATTTAATGTTAGCAATGAGAAAGAGGTGTCACTTGTTTACTTCTCAATCATAAAGCAGAAAAGATCCCTGATAATTTACAAAGGTGAAAAATCAGAAAAATAGCAGTTTTAATGAAGCTTAGAAAAGCAATTCCAGGACAGCTAGATTTACCCTTTATGAGGAAGGGCAAGACTGTTGTATATCAAATATAACCTGATTTGTATCTAATACTGAAATCGAGTACTGAATTCTTTGCGGCTATTTTTTTTTTTTTTTTTTTTTTTTTTTTTTTTTTTCCTCTGGAATTCTTTGTGTGTTCTGATTTACTGCTTAGAACACTTCTATGTATTGACTGTCTGCTGTGGTCTCTGCTGACACAGCTCTTTCAGATGATGCAGTGCTGGAGAAAAGCTGATGAGTCTTTTTTTATGAGCTCTGACATATTAATTAGCAAAATGGACAAAAAAGCTTTCATTTTTTTATTTTAATGTCACTAGACCATGCTTTTGGCTGGGGTTATGTTTTGAGACAGTTTTCTCCAAGATAAGTTGAAGATGTTATTTTCTTGCCATCTGCTGTGTGAGGAACGTGTGTCTGGGCTATGGATTAGTACTGGCAAGACTGAATGATGCAGGGGTAGCTCTGTTACCAAGCTGAATTTGAATTAGTGCTACATGGCAGTGAATAGGTTAGGACCTGAGTAAGAAAAGGCCCATTGGGATAGTTTGAAGGATGCTTCTGAGCAAGTTTTACCCCCTACTGTTAGTTTTGCTGGAGGTATGGTTACCAGGTTACTGTTAAGCCTGTTGGTAGGATTTATGTTCTAGTAAAGAAGGCTTGAAGAGGTTGGTGTACAGCTAAATTTTGCAAGGTCAGGGCTTTGATGAGGCCTGAATGCCATCATATCTGCTAAACCTCCAATCTGTACTGCTTCATGTGTGGGTAACTGTGTTGTGGTTAAACTGGGATTCAGATTGGGACTGGAAATAGTTTGGAATAAATTAGTTTATGGATTCTGATGTATCTCTGCATGTTTTAATGACAGGATGTATTCTGCATTAAATAAATTTTGCTGAGCTTTCGTTAAGGCTGGGATGAGGATTAAGGTTATGGTTTTGACACAGGGCTTGGTTAAAAAATTGGGTTTCTTGGTAGATTTTTATGAGATGCTAAGTTGCATCTATACTAGAGTAAGATGAATGTACTGGTTCTCAGTGCTATTTGAGGTTGACTGACACTATAACAAATGCAAGTATCATTTTGTGATACTTCATTATACCATATTAGCCATAACACATGCATCTTAACTTCAAATTAATAAGATGTGGGTTAAGTTTGGGAATATTTTTCATTTTCTTTTCAAATTACTTTCATTCTTTTACTGTTAGTTTCACTTTTGGCTTCTCTCCCTAGATCTTGTGGTAGGGTTTGTAATAGTAGTAATAGCATCAACTATGATTATGGTTCTCCAAGCAAATTGTTCCTTTGCCCATATAGTTCCAAATAGTAATCTGAAAATCTGTATCTACTCATGCAGCCAAGAAACAAAAAAAAAAATTAAGATTCCTTTTCCCTGCAGATCACTCAAATGTAATGTTTTCTTCCATACTTTAGACCTGGTAAGGTCAAAGATATTACATTAAATCTATAAGGATTTCTAGTCCAAAAGTTAAAATGCTTAGCTTTCATTGAATCTCTGCCTACTGTTGTTTTTTCTTATCTTCAAACTCTGCTTGTCTAGTGAAAGTAGGATGATGGATTAATTTACTTAGTACTTCATGACAGTTTGGCTTTACTACGTTTTTTACTGGACTTTTATTTTTTAATTTATATCTTTTTAAAAAATACATATAATAGTTTCCATGTTACATATTGTTCTGGCCATCTGCCTTTGTTAGAGCTGGGGGCGGGTGGGCTTGTTTAACCCTGCCTAGCTGTACAAGAACCAAACTTGTCTGTGACCAGCCTATGAAACAGGAGAGCAAACTATTGAACTGCTGGGTGGCAGGATTTTTTCTTAATGGCCGCAGTGTGGAAAGTGTGTAGAAATAAATCCTGAACCTTCAATTTTCCTGAACTGACTCTTAAAAATTAGTGTTGAGAAAAAACATTTTTTAATTTACTATTTAGAGTGCTAATTACATGAAAATTACAAAATGAATGTATAGTTGGGAAAACTTTGCTAGGGCTTAATATATTTTAACCTGTCAGAGTTAGGAAAGTGTACTGAAACATGATGAAATTAAAATTAGAAGTCTTATCAAATTCTAGAGGTTTCATAGATTCATAAATTCATAGATTCATAGATATTAGGGGTTGGAAGGGACCTAGAAGATCATCTAGTCCAACCCCCCTGCC
>JAOEGS010010717.1:0-28622 GCA_025447755.1 Corythornis vintsioides
TTTCTTTTCTTTTCTTTTCTTTTCTTTTCTTTTCTTTTCTTTTCTTTTCTTTTCTTTTCTTTTCTTTTCTTTTCTGACATCTGAGTGTTAAGTAGATGAAGGGGATCTGGAGTGATGATCTCATTTTTGGATTTGGTTTTTGCTTAAGGTTTTGTCAGTCATTGTAGCTAGATTAATTTCAAGGATCTGAGAATCTGGATTTTTATCTCTCTATATATCTTTACAGGAGAAAGATTTTTTAGATTGCAAGCCAATGATCTTAAGGAGGAAAAAAATGGATGAAAATATTTTTCAGTTGCAAGGTTCCATCACTATCCTTATTTAAGGACAAGCAAGGTTCAGTTGCAAGGTTCCATTGCTGTCCTTATTTCCTCACTTTTCTGAGCAGTGGTATTTCAGAACCAGGGGAGATGTGAATAGGGGTTTTGTGTTTTTCAAGGTCTTTTTAAAGTAAATCCCAATCCTGTGTGAAGACTGTGGCAGAAAATTACAACTCAAGTCTTCTTCTAAACATAAAAGGGGGAAAAACGTTATAGGCAATGTGACTGCTCAAAAATAATAATTTAAACAAATATGTCTAGGCACTCCCTGATGCTGCTATTTCTGGTTTACCTGTTTCTTCTATAGAGAGCAGCATGTCAGATTTCCTGTCATCTGTTTCCCAATAACTGAAAGCTTGAAAGTTTGTTTTACTCTATTAAATCTGATCAGTAAGATATGGAGAGTTTGCACTCCACAGACACATCTGTTCAGCTTTTCAGTGAATTATTTATAACCCATTTAAAGGCAGTATTGCTGTAAAATATTCAAATGCAATTTAGCCTCTGAATCAAAGTCAACATAAAACAGACTAGGGATTCCAAAGGGAATTCCATGACGAAGATTCCCCTTCTTTTCTCAAATGTTTCCTTTAAGATAATTTTTTTAGCAGGACAACGCCTGTCTCTGAAGATTTTCCCAGTATTAAATAACATGTATCTTTTATTAGGGAAATAGCCCTATAGCTATATTAATAAAAACTCAAACAAAAATCCTAACAAAACCACACACCATTTACACCCACACAGCATTTCATCATTTCAGACAAACAAGTTTCATAAAGAGTTTTAATTTGTGTAGATTTCCTTCAAATGGAAGAACTTCCACAGCAAATTATATTTCATATTTTCATGGGAGATTTCTTTTTAAACATTAATTAACCTTTGTGAGGATCACTCAGGATGATGACTGTATGTGTTATTATTGGGCTTCAGAAAGAAAGAATATCCTGAATCATAAATACCCAAAATGTTTAATGGAAAATGGATGTTCCCACTCTCACCACTTTAACCACTTAACTCATCAAATTACTTATGTGACAACAATTTTTTAGCAAAAGCTAAAAATTTTAGCTGAAGGTAGCTACAAATACTTGTAGGCTGAAAACCAAGACCTAAGTAATTGAAGGGGCAGTAAAATTATATTCCATTTATTTCAAGGATTTAGGAAGTTCAGTGTTCCTTTTAATGATGAGTTTAGACACTCCAATTAGATGGTAAAATTCTACAGCCTTTGACGCTGTCCCTTGTGACACTCAGGTCTCCAAGCTGGTGAAATGTGGGTTTGATGGATGGACACTTCAGTGGGTAAAGAACTGGCTTGATGGCTGCTCCCAAAGAGTGGCTGTCAATGGGTCTGTATCCAAGTGCAGACCAGTGACAACTGGAGTCCCTCAGGGATCAGCACTGGCACCAGTCTTGTTCAGCATGTTGGGCAGGCCATGGGCAGTGGGATTGAGGCACCCTCAGAGAGTGACCAACAACCCTGAGCTGTGTGGGGCTGCCAGGCTGGAGGGAAGGGATCCACACAGAGGGAGCTCCACAGGATGCAGAGACACCCCCTGGAGCTGCGTCCAGTGCTGGAGCACCCAGAGCAGGAAAGATCTGGAGGTGATGGAACATGTCCAGAGAAGGGCCACGAGGATGAACAGAGAGTGGAGCACCTCTGCTGTGAGGACAGGCTGAGAGGGTTGGGGTTGTTCAGCCTGGAGAAGAGAAGGCTCCAGGGAGACCTTCTTGTGGCTTCCAGCTTCTGAAGGGACTCCAGGAAAGCTGGGGAGGGACTTTTTAGGCTGTTGGGTAGTGATGGGACTGGAGGGAATGGATTAAAATTAAAGAAGGGATGGATTCAGATCAGACATGAGGAAGAATTTCTTCCCCATGAGGGTGCTGAGACACTGGCACAGGGTGCCCAAAGAGTTGAGGGAAGCCCCATCCTTGGAAGTTTTTTAGGCCAGGCTGGATGGGGCTCTGAGCAGCCTGCTCTAGTGGGAGGTGTCCCTGCCCTTGGCAGGGGGTTGGAACTGGATGAGCTTTAAGGACCCTTACAGCCCTGACAGTTCTGTGATTCTATGGTTTTTTAAACTGAATGTTCACACATACACACAATCACAAAGAACCTTCCCAGTGCTCTTTGCAGGTATACTAAAAAAAAAAAAAAAAAAAAAAACGACCTAAGCAAAGAATCCTTTTTCATTAAAAAAAACCCCTTGGTTTTAGTAAACACAGCAGCTGCACCATTGGCACAGACAAGAGTGCAATAAAGCAACATGAGGTGGTGCTCAATTTTCACTCATTTCTGTAACCTTTATCATCATTAAACAAAACAGCACAGAATGGATCTGCTTGGGTTGATGGAACTGAACAAAACCACAGTGGTTCTAAGGGGAGGCCAGAAACTGCAATGACATAAACAGAGGTTCTTTCTGTCTGATTAAAACCAGTATTTTTTTAAAATAATCACACACCTAATTTTTTTTTTTTTTTTTTAAATTCTTACTGTCACACCAAATTCAGTATTTGGCATTTCCTAACAGATATATTAATTTTTTTTCCTAAATCAGAATTCATTACACCACTGCCCTTCGTATTACACTTAGACCCAAACGGGACAATATCATTTTACTTCTATGGAGATATTTTCCTTCACTGACAACCACATCAAAAGGATGATAACTAAGTTCAAGTAGAGTACCAACATTTCACTATGCACTTTCCTGCATCTGAGAGACAGAATGAGGCAGACAGAGAGGTCAGAGTAGCAAGTGAGGGTCAAAGAGGTCGAAAAAGAGCAGGGGAGTAAATGTGTGACTTCCCATCTGCACACCTGACTTAAAGAGCAACAGGGAGATGAGCTGCATTGGAGCACCAGCCAGATATTCTTGTTGTTCCCTCTCTTGCCTACTGCTGAAAGCACTTCTGAGTTTCTGCTGTGCTTACCACAGAGCCACGCTGTGTAACCTTTCTGCAGGAGAAAGGCTAGTTTTATTGCTTCCCATTTTAAAAGAAAGTGAGAGCTCAGAAAAGGTCACAGTGGGTAGACAGACTGCACGGATATCTGCCCCTCACAAGGCTTTCTGCAGTGCTCAGTATGTATGTATTAAGCTAAATTGTACAGCTGTATGCAAAATCTCATCCAGAGGTGTGTGAGACCTGGCAGCAATGTCACTGCTGATAAAGAGGTAAGGAAGGAGAACTGACATACTGCCAAGTCAAATGTGAATGGCAAATCATGCTGGTATAACCAAGATGTTTTGGATGTTTTGTTCTCTGCTGGATTAGATTCTATTCTACGTTCCTGCTCTGGCAGGGGGGTTGGAAAAGATCTCCAGGGTCCCTTCCAATCCCTGACATCCTGTGATCCTGTGGATGCAGGGCATGGGGGTTGAGAGATGAGCAGCAACCCTTCTTTGCCAGGCTGAAGCTAAATAGGTAGTGAGAGCTGAGTAGAAAAGAACTGCTGGGTTGAGCTCAGTTTTAATTACATATGGAGAAAATCATCATGTGAACAAATTCAGTTTTAGCACATAACATGTGTCCCTCCTTCCCCAGTTCCCACTGTCAACATACCTGACAGATGTCTAAGGTTTTCCAGTCTTTATCACAGTTCAAATCCCCAAAACACAGTGAGAAACTCTCAGAAGTTACCATCCTATGCTGTTAACCCAAGAGATAAACTTCAGGCTTGCATCATTTGTAATGATAATATTCCAACTCATTATCAACTAGGAGTGCCTGTGACAGGCAACGAGGCAGGGAGTTGCTGTTGGAAGTGCATTTGGTTCAAGAATGATTTTCATGCCACCAAACTTCATTTGCTGAATATATTTACATTATTACTTGCAATTTACCAGGCCTTTGGGTTTTTTGGCAGCATTGTGAATATGCCCTGATGTGACGGACACCCCTTAGAAAGTCTGAGAAGTCATGTCTTTTTTAAGACCTTTATTGCTGAAAAATGTTCTACTAAAACCAGTGGGAGAGTTCTGTGTTAGCCAGAGAAGAAAGGTCTTACAGCAGGAGATCCCTAACACATGAAGATTGAAGCCCATGGTACTGCAGATCATTCTACCTGAAAGCTTTTTTACTGCTTAAAATTCCCAGTAAATTAGAGTTGTGCAAGACTTTATGGAAGATGTCATTTGACCCGTGACTTCTCTTCAATCTGTTCAACCATTAGGGGTGTGTTTTACTTGGGACAGTGACAATGTCTTTCAGGCTCAGACAAATCTAGTTAAGAAAGAAAAGTTTATTTCCCAAAATGAAAATGTATACTGCAGGTCTCAAGAAAGCCAGCAAGTGGCTTGTAACACAGATATACTTGGTATTGAATCTGTGCCACTGTTAGTTACGGCCCAATGATTTCTACGTGAGATACATTTATATATTCTAGGTGTACACGGTATCTCAGAATGCACCTGGAGACAATAGGAGATAGAGCACAACAGAATGCTCAATTTACATGATAAGGGACAGAGGTATGTGGAAAATTGGGTGGAGATACCAGGTATGTAATGGTGAAGTAAAAGGAGGTGTAAGACACCTAGTCCAAATTCTTCCATCTGCAAGAGGTTAGCTTGTGACTTTATAGAAAACCTAGACTACTAGATCTGCACAGAACTTTTGAGAAGCTGAAATAAAATTAAATATCTGGCACAAATAGATACTAGACTTACATGATGCCCTTTTTTTTGCCATATATGTAACAAATATGCTGCTGATAAACTCAAATAGAATAGCTAACGCTACTATTTGCCAACAGTATTACACAGATGCAAAACATAATAAATACTTCCTATTTGGTGAGATTAAACCAAGCTCTTAAGTCATGTGAACTTGGGTATGAATTTTAAGCTGGCAAACTGCAGCATACACAGTAATGGACAAAGCCAACTGCTTAGGGCTTCATTAAATAAAATTCATAACCCATCAGACTTGTGAAGTAGACAAGACTGTTTTTTGAGTTTCCAGTAACATTAAACAAAAAGAACAAAACCCACAACTATGCTCACATTAGATAGAATTACTCCTTTGCACCTTTAAAAGTAGTAAGCTATGTTCCTGAACAAGATGAATTCAATTTAAGGCCATAGTAATTAGGACTAAACAGCTATATGTGATGGAGTAGAATCTCTGCAATAGGAAAAAATTCTACAACTTGAGAGTTTAGTTTCTGCCAGAAACAGCATTGTCACCAATTGACATTTGTCTTCGTAAGGAATGTTGGAAGAATACTGAATATCAATTAAAAGCAGAATAGATTGCTGATACAGCCCCAGAGAGACAAGAGGATGAAAAAAACTATGCAGAGATCATCATGTTCAATCACACACTGTTCCTGCCTTTTGAACTCTGAAAACTCTTCTGCATTTTATACTGAAGTCTGCTAAAAGCTTAGTAATGCCTATTCTTTTCATTCTCCAGCTAATGCACTGCAAAGTGATCTAAAATCCATCTGAAAATCACTGTCCAGGATGTTAAGGAAGGCAACTCTTGAGAAAGATTCAAACTAAGAATACGAAGTTACTTCTGTGAAAACAGCATTTGTAGAGAGAAGATCAAAGACAAATGTCACTAAAGTATCAGAGAAACTATCCAAAGAACCATTCCTTGCACAGGAAAAAAAAAAAAAAAAGCATGAATGTGAAAGGGAATGTTTAGACTATGATGAAAGTAACACTATATGGGAATTCTTATTCCAGATGTATCTCCTTTGCTTCCTAATTTCACCTTCAGGCTAAAATAGGAAAAAATGGACCCGTTTGTGAACTGCATCTTTCATGTCTGTTTTAGAAAAACATCTTTATTTAAAAGTATCTTGGGCTACTATCAACTATCACTATCTAGCTCAGGCTATCAGAAGAACTCATCAAAAAGTCTCAAAATTCTAACCCCTTGTTGAGTCATAAATACATAAAGATTTTTGTCAGCAAAACATCACTTCCAACTACTTAGATGTCCATGATACCTAGAGAAATAAAAATTTTAATCTTACATGGTGTTGGTAGAAAGAAAAAATCCGGGCCGTATAAGAAGCCCTGAGAGACAAAACCTTCTACAGGTGAAGAATATGCTTCTGGAAAGACAAAGAAGAGCTTCCTTTCATGAAAGAAATTCATCAAGGCACTGAAACCCTGATTTATCAATTGATTTGCTTTAATCTCTTAAATAACTGACCAGAGTAATCTGGTTATTTAGCATCCTAAAAAAAAAAAAAAAAAAAAAAAAAGATGCTAGGTGGAACACAGGACATTTAGAAGAAATAAAGTGGCATTAAAATCAGATAACACAAATGAAGTACAAACAAAATAATTCATCTAATCCCCAAGGCAGATGCTGGAGTGATCATCCAGATGCTGGCAATGCATCCTCCTGGAATCCCTCCTCCTGCATCTCATGCAGCTGGAAGGAAGATGAGATGAGATGAGATGAGATATGAGAACAGGACTGGGCTGCAGTATGGGTGAGCAGTGCCCTAACTGGGCACTCAACAAGGGCACCTCCCACACCAGAGTGCCCAGGCACCACTCACCCAAAGGGGGGGTGAGGCCACTCGATCCACAAGACTCCCTCAGTCCAGTGGGCACTGGGGTCATTCTGGTTGGTTGAGGGGACAAGCCCAGCCCCTGAGCCTGTTTACTAAGGGGTCCAGTTAAGCACTGTGAGGTGAAGCTTAATGGCCAAGGTGTCAAACTGCTCCAGCACTCCCAGTTTGCTTTGTCTTTTGGTGAGGCTGCACCTGCCACAATCTTAAAGTGCTTTAAATTGCTTGTGGTATAATGTGGGGAGTTTTAATTTCATCATCCTGTGATGAAGAAGCCACTAACCTTTAGAAGGATTATTGTGCCAGAATAATGTTCTAGATGTCATTGGTGCAGGCTGATTTCCTTGCCATATAAAAACTCCCTGGCAACCCCAATGCCAGTGTATCAGTGCCATCTAACTGCGTATCAGTGCCATCTAACTGACTTATATAGACTGCTTACATGTTTCTGATATTTTAATAAAACCTTTTGGCATAGCAGTGGTAATTTATTTCATTACAAGCAACACTATATGCTTAACATAGGCACAAGGGGGAGAACAGTAAATGACAAATAAAACTTTGTTAAGCTGAGTTATGTTTAGAGAAGATGAATGTGGAGTCAGCTGAGCTGACTGCTTATCCTTATTTAACAGTCAAAGACCTGTGCAATGTCACATAAAGTACAATAAATAAAATTAAAATACAAATTAGAAACAATCAGACAGTTCCCCAGGTTTACATGCAATTGCAAAGCATGTGCAAATGAATATGGAGCATCTGCCCCTTCCAGCTTGTTCTGGGGAGCCTAAACATCACGAGAGTGCATAGGAGCCAGAAGGCCAAGAGCCATTTTCCCTCTTTCAAGCTTTAGGGAGGTCTCCTGGGAAACACTCCTAATTTCACCTCCCAGACAGCCTGCATGTCCCACAGGTGCTCTGCAGAGGGTGATGGAGGAAAAGGGCTTGAGCAACTCCATGTATTTGGCCAAATACCAGCAGAGGAGCTTCTGTTGCCAGAAGAACTTTGTCTTCTTAGGCAACTCACTGCATCCAAGAGTCTGCATAGGTGCTGGCCTCAACATGAGGCTTATTACCCCAGGTTGCTCCCCCTTTTCACCTATTATTGCAATATTATGTCCTACATCATCTCTCATTTCTCCTGCATCACCTTGAGCTCAATACTCCTCTTTAGTATTTTCACAGCAGTGCATGAATTCCTGCTCTTTCTCCTCTCCTGGTCACCCAGATAAGCTTAAGCCCCAGATGACCACCTTTCAGACCTCCAAAGCCATCCTGCTCATTATCTTTATTCCTTAAAGGAAGGAAAAACAATAAATTATTCTCTCCCACTTCATTTCTGCACTGCAAGGCTGCAGCTGCCATGCTGCAACACTTTTGTATTCTTCCTTTTTTTATGTGTGTGAACTCAGCTGTCTTGGAACTGCAGGTGTCAGCCCACAAGACAAACAGCAGAACTTATCAGAGTAAGATCACTGCTGAAAGCTTTACTTTATTAAAACTTTCTCAAAAGCCTAAAGTAAATCTGACATTTTTTCTCCCTGAAAAATTGGTGGCAGGATAAGATAAATAAACAGAGCTTCCATTGCTGACCTCAGCTGTGTAATCACTTCAGTGTGGGCAAGCCATGAAGGACACCCCAGGGGGAATGAAAGAAGAAAGACACAAATGGACAAGAAGTCTGGGGGGGAAGATGGAAATGCTGCTGGGCAGCCCAGCACACCTCAGAGAATTGCAACATATCTGGAGGAGTTCACTGGCCATCTTGCCTTTGACACAGGCATCTGTCACAACAGTAACAACATGGTGTGGATGGCATTGTCCTGATTTGAGGGAGAACAGAACTAATGCTGTTCAGTGATTTAACTTTTCAGCTCAGTTCTCATCCCCTGCCCTGTCTGCAGCCAGCAGCTGGTGGCACAGGCAGTGGCTGCTGCTGGCAGTGACAACACCCCATGGTTGGAGTCAGTACCAAGGTTGGGGTGCAGCCCAAGGCCACTGCTGGGGCTTGTGCAGCACACTGGGGGTGCAGAAAGTGAAAGGCCAAACCTGCAGGGAGGAGTGGCCAGGACAGGGGACTCCAAACTAATCAGTGAGGGATCAATCAAAGTAGGGGCATTCATGGTTTCATATAGAAGGCATGTGTCAGAAACAAATTATCAGCTGGTATTAATTATGTTTATAAAAGTCTCAGACTCTCCAAAACTGCTTGTGATTTTATCTAGATGGAACCATTAGGTCATATGGCTAAAAGCCATGTCATCAGTTACTGTTAGGCAAGCTTTAATGTTATAATGATATGGCAAACGAAGGAAGGGCAGCAGCATGCACTGGTTAGAGTGCTTTCCCTTATTTTGAACAAATTTATGCCTTTTCAGTTCCAAAATACCCTAGGACAAGTCATTTCCAAAAAAGTCTTTTACAAGGTACATTTATTAAAGGCACTCGGAAAAACTTGTGTTGAATCCTGTGGATAGAAAGATTAATTCAAACAGGGAAACACACAAAGGCTCCCCACTACAGCAGGTGACGTTGCTCTGCACCCCAAATATAGAAACCCGGGACAGGAATACCATCCATGCCTGAAGTTCATTATCCAATGACCCCATGTAAGTGTTGTTCAGGGAGAAAACAATTTAAGCTACTGGACAATGTTGGCACAGAATCAAAATCTAAATAAATCTAGATGAGAAACTAGGAGAGAGTTTTGACAGAGGAAAAGTGTGGCTCTGAAACATTGTCCCAAGAGATACTGAGAAAAACTGTTGTGGGCTGAAAATCCAAGATGTATTTTTATAGCAGAGAATGCATTACTGCATGTCATGCCTGTAAGGACAAGTAAACTGGACTCAGTGTACCAGAAAGTCCATTCAATAATAAATTCCCCCAAACAGCTGCACAGCAACTATGTCTTTCCAGTCCTTATCTGTCTTTATTTGTCAAGTCCTGTCAGTTGGATCTAATAGGGAACAAGGAGGCCATCACCAACACACGACTATAAATACCTTCGGTGCAGGAGCAGTACCCACTAGAACAGTCATCAAAAATAATTGCCACTTGGGCTATAGGCAGAAAAGGATTTTATTTCATGGGCACCATCCTCCTGACAAAACAATCTTTCAGTGGCACATTCCCATGCTGCTGGGATACAAATAGTGAGCATACAACTGTTAGGATTCCAAGCAGTCTTCCCAGTATCCCAAGTTTTACACATCATGAAATGTCACACCTTCTATTTGCAAAACAGCAGCGGGAGAGATTTCGGAGGATTACTTCCAAAGGCTTTTTGGTTGGGCAAGTGGCACACTGGAAACCCAGAGAGTGGAGCAGAGCTACTTCAGACACAGGCCTCTTCTCCAAGCAGTTCCATGGAAATGAGATGGGAAATTACACAGACTGGGGTTACAGTTACAGCCTCTCCTTTGAAATTACTCCTTCACAGGCAGCTCTTTGAAAGGGGGCACATCTCTGCTGGAGAGGGTGAGAATAAGAGTTGCAAAGAAGTACAGTGGTGTAGATATGAGCACCTAATTTCCTGGCAATCTAGAGGGCTAGCAGAATGCCCCTGGCATGTGCCAGGTGTTTGCCTTGCATCCAATACCACCTGCATGACAGGACTGGTGCCAAGTAAGATGCATGACTGAGCAGCAGTTTCAGGAGGGGACAAAAGTATCACACACTTCTGTAACTGAAGGAAAATGAGAAGCATGGAATGATACGCAAGTTACAGAAATGTTGAGAGTTTGCATGTGTTTCTAGCAATTTTCATTTTCATCTGCAAACATGGGCTGCAAACTTCCTAAGAACGTATCTTCCTATGGATAACTAGGCTAATAGTCCACAGTGAGTCAGTTTTTAACAGTTCAAGCCTTTATATGTTCATGAGGAACATAATGAATTCATATTTATTTACCAGCCAGAACAGTCCTTTTATGACTTTATCTATGAAGATGGTTCTCCAGTGAGTTCATGTGCCTAGTATTTCAAATGCCAGGTCTACTGGTTGTTGTCACTCCATACTATTCCTTTAACAGTGTTCCTGGCTGTATAAACAGCACTACCCTTAAAAATCTGTTTTATAGGAGGAAATGAAGCTTCAGTCTTGTTTCTGGAAAGACCTCTTTTTCTCAAAGTTTGACATTTCTGTGGACAGTCTAACAAATAGCTCACTGCTGGGAAAATTGAGAGGAAATGGGTCCAAAAAATGACAAGACCTATCTTTGCCCTCTGATCTGATCAAATAGGGTGAGAAAATGTTCCAATCTGTCTGACTGAGCAGCAGAGACTTTCAAACACATTCATCTTTAATCCTAACCAGAAAGGACAAGCCTCCCTGATTTTCTTTTTCAGTCTTAGCTACAGTCCAGAAGCGAATAAGCAGCTATTTCAAAATTTCCAAGGACAGACTTTCTTCTTTAACTCTCTGCAGCCTTTATAAGCCACAATATTGAGAAAACCACTAATTTTATATATGTCTTCATCTCCTAAATTCATTTACTTTAGGGAGGGAGCAAGTTGCATGAAATTAGCTGCAGTTCATTTACTTAGTCTAGGCATGGTGCTAACGGCTTTCATGAGAATGACTGTCCAGGTGCACAGACTCACTCCAGGGCAGACAAGGAGACCCCCACGTTTGGCACAGCAGCACATCCCATAGTATTTCTGTTTCTTGACAAGCATTTTCAGTGCAGAACAAACAAAAAGTGTTATATTGACTTTAGAATTTATATTGTCACTCCTAAACAGGTTTCAGTTTTCAGGAAGACTGTTTATACTACAAATACAATAATAGTAAAGTAACAAGGTGTAAATATTTTGAAAAGCCTTTTAGGGTAAACAGGTTCCAATGCACCTCACACAGTGAGGAGGTTTTGCTGGTTTTTACCAGTTACTGGAAATCTCTTCTTTTCCTGACACTGATGTGTGCCCACCTATTCACACAATCTCCAGTATTGACAGGCAGCAATATGGTATTTTTCACTCTACAGGGCAATGAATTTGTATGTTGAGGAAATGAGGCACTCTACTTGCTCAACATGTTTTTCAGAGTTATTTAAAGGGTTTAAGGATGTGTCCATATTAGCAGCTGAAGAGGCACAGAGGAAATCTATCCACAGCTTACCTGTTTTCACAGTTTTTAGTTGTTTATCAGACTAAATTACATGCCAAAATAATTTTTCACTAAGTGTAAGCATGATGGGGTTTTCATCTTCTAATGAGTCTGTATACTGTCTGTTTGGGCTCTACAGGGGCTGTATAGACCCTTTCTTTGGCTGTATAGAGGCTGTTTGGGCTATAGGGGCTGTATGGACCCCTTCTGAGGCTGTATAGGGGATGTTTGGGCTCTGTTGGGGCCATAGACTCCTAATGTGATCTATATTTATCACCACACTATTACATTTTCTATTGGTCACTAACAATTTTCAGTGTAGTGTTCTAGCTGCCACTAAATTTCCACACACACCCACACACACACACCCCCCCCCCCATGAAGAAACAGCTGTATTTTTCATTGGTTACTTATTTCTAATATATATACATATAGTCTCATTTAGCATTCCTATTTTGGTGAAATTCTGAACTTCAGTCTTAGCAGTGTCTATTCTATCCTGTGCCAAAATGACCAGAGCCCAGACTGACTCTACCAAACTCTGTTCTGAAAGAGTTGGAAGTGAGTGCTCTTCTTGGAGAGTGTTGTGGGGAAGGATTAATCAACACAGCTCTTCAATTTCAGAGGAGACGCAAGAACGCAGCTGCTGGCTGGCATGAGAAAGGACAACTCTCCGGCCCTCAAGAACTCTACAAATGGAAGAAGCAGCTGGAACCCTGGTTCCTGTCCCTACATTCAGCATGACTGGGACTGCACACAGGTCTCTTGGTTTTTGCCTTTTCAAATTCCATTTCCTCAAGATTTCCTGCTCACGATCCTACTACCACTTAAGTACACCTCTGATCTAGTAAAATAGCCTTGTTATTACAGAGATATTGAAGGAACAGTAAAAAACCAGAAAGAACAGATTACTAGCACATGTTGTTGTCCAAACCAGGTAGAAAACCTTTTTGCAGAAGTTGTTATAAAAATTTAGAGTAAAATATGAGTAAATATAACCCTTGTCTTCAAAAACAGCCTCCTATTACTTTATTATTCCAAGTCATTGGATTCAAGCTGTATTTTATAGAATAGTAACTAAAGAAATCTAAGAGAAGAAAAATCATCACATTAGCATCTGTGAAGTAATGACTCATATGCCCAGAGCCATTGTCTCACACTAACAATATGCAAAGCCTAGAGAAGTTTTTGTTAATCATCTCTGCTGAGGGTCACACAAATGGCTAGCATCTGCTGTTCCTGAACTGAACCCCTTTAATTTCATCTCTTGAAAGAAAAGAATATCCACAAAAGTATGAGATCAGAGTTTTTCTGTTTCTCTCTTATTTTGCAGACTTTCTAATTCATTCCGGTGACAAGCTGGGCATCCCAGCATGAGAACATCAGGAACCTGACAGCCTTTGAAACAGAGGCTTTTAAGAAGCAGACACACAACAAAGATGCAGGACTGGCATGGAAGTGACAATACACTGGCAAAGAAATGAAGAAGGGGAAGAGCAGGTAGAAACTACAGAAAGAAAGGCGGCTGGATTCCTTGGATTTATCCTACGTGTACACTGGGGACTGTTGTGAGAAGCACTGGACAATTAGGAGGTGCTTTTTCTCTCTAGGTGATACTGGTTACCCAGACAATTATGACATGGAAGTTAAAGAATACAGCCCATGAGGAGATGAGGGAAAAGTTGCAATTGTTAAGCAATACATAGCCAGCTTAATTTCTTTTGTGACCATAATCACAGCTCTTCTGTTCCCCGGATAGCAAAGCCACCACTTCCTTTTGTACACTAAGGAAGCACATTAGATTAAATGAATAGATCTCAGCTCCTTGAAAACTGACCTGCTGTCCTGAACAGCCCACTCCTGTTACAGAGGGAAGTGGAGGACTAATATTCTAATATACCACTTGAACCAAATTTTTGGTAGAGATAAACAAGCAGAGTTTCACTGATGTCACAGCTGAAATCATTTGTAGCTAGTAAGGATGTGATCCCTAATCATTGCTTATACTGTTATCTACTCTTAATGATGTCTTCTTTTCTTTCAGCTAGGAATTCTTCATAGATTTTTCTCATGAACCTTGTATGTGCTACCTTTAGGGCTTTCTGGGGGAAAACCAACCAAACAACACTAGAGCTTCTTCAATTTTTCAAATGTTATCAGGAATGCTAGAGCCCCATTCTAAACTTTAGCTTGATGGTGACTCAGTCGGATACCACACTGACTTCCAAAGCAAAACTTTTTTAGACAAGTGCTGACAGATGTTGTGGATCTGAAGCAGCAAAACTGCCTTTAGTATTTATTGTGATAATGAGAAATTAAACTGCCTGAGGCATAAAATATAATTGTTCATTTACACTGTAAACACATTGATGCAAAAGCAATCATTATAGTCATTGATGGGAAAAGTGGTAAAATAATAGACCCAAATCTTTTAGAAACCAGTATTGAATATTTTCTCTAAGTAGCCTCTGGGGAAATGCTTTAAAGAGAGCACTGGTATAGATCTCTTGGTGCTAGAAATAGTGGAAACTTTGCTATATACACACAGTTGCTGCTCATTACTGTGTTTTTCTCAGACCAAGTGAAAGAGCTGACTGAACACTGTAGTGCCTGCTATACACTGCAGGTCCAGGCTGCTGCTGCCACTACCAGTGATAGGTTAGAGCATAATGATTAGGGAGGACTGCCTCAGAGACGTCTTAGAAATACATTGGCAAAGGACAGACCACAGAGGCTGGGCCTTGCCAGTTCCTTATGTGGTGTGAAAGTACGTGGCCTGTCTGAGCTAAGCCATCCCATCAGCACCAGAACTCCACAAGAGATTAAATCTGAATATTGGACTGGACAGAGCATATCAGTAATCCTCTGCTGTTGCAAGAATGAAGTAGAAGCTAAAAGAGGCTTAATGAATAATATATTCCCCTTGATGTCTCCTGGCTGAGGCAAGGGCCATCAAATACACAAGCAAGGGGGAATTCTCCCCATTCAGACTTGTGAGAGGAAGATTTTTTCAGAGCAGAGAGACAGCTTTGACTTCTACAGGAAGGAATTTTAGTCACCTTTTTTTGTGGTTTTAAATATTAATCCAAAGTGAATTACTGAAGTTCGGAGATTTGCCAGCAGCCAAATTACAATATATGTTTCATAAGTAATACAAGGGGCATGGATGCAGCACTGAAAATATTAAATCAGCATACTTTCAGTAAAGCAAAACCAGCAGAGAAAGGTATCTTTCTAGTTCATTAAACCAAAAGATGAGAAAGCTTGAAACACATATATCCAAATTTTCACTATAAGAAAAAAGGAGAAGGTTCAACTGCTACTGTACCCTAACAGCTGCAGTGCTAGTTACAAGCAAAGGCAAAACCTCCTACTGAGGAACTATGTAATGTTTACTCTTTTGGGAAAACAAACAAACAAACAAACAAACAAACAAATTATTTACTGAAGCTTTTGATTAAATCAATAAATCAACCAACCAGAAGCCACCCTCCTCTAAGGCAGCATGCTCTGCTGCTCTAGGGCAGGTGTAAGCACCCTCAACTCCAGGCCAACACGATTTCATACTCTTGCACTTCAGCAGGAATGCAGCATCTCCTGAATTATTGCAGAAAGCATGGAGCAGTGCCTCCCTAGAACCTCCAAAAACATTCTGGATAGAAAGGTTCCCAAAGTACAAAGTGATTTATACTTAGTATAAAAGGCAAAAATTTTCCTACCTAGAGCTTTCTTCAAAACAGTGTAAATTTCTTTTAAAAAGCAAATTAGTTTGGTGGTAATGGATGATTATCTTGGTCTTTCTAGCCTGTTGTTGCTCCTCCCCACACATTTATCTGGTAGCCCGTTCTGTTGGCCAGTATAAAGACTTCCATGCCCTTTTCAGCTGGAGAATGTAAAGAATCATACCTGTCACCTTCATGTCTGTTATTCTACTTCATCTTTTGAAGATACTTTTCAGAAAAAAAATAATACTTCACCATCTGAGAGTAAGCTGATGTAACTTTCTACCCCAAGTACGGTGGTGCTTACCAAAGAAGCATTCCAGATTCTGGTCCCTGAAGACATGAGCAGCTCTTGAATGATTGCCTGATCTACATTTTCAGGAACATGTTTATGCATTAGCCTTAGGGGAAAGG
The DNA here is from genome assembly GCA_025447755.1 of Corythornis vintsioides. Taxonomy (NCBI): domain Eukaryota; kingdom Metazoa; phylum Chordata; class Aves; order Coraciiformes; family Alcedinidae; genus Corythornis; species Corythornis vintsioides. Next base: position 16,107 of record JAOEGS010010717.1, read on the forward strand.
CTTCTGTATATGCCTTTTTCTATTCCTGCTGAATTGGGACATAAAAATTAATTTATTTTAGAAAATTAGAATAAAAATAGCTCATCAGACACATCTTTGATTTATAGTAACCCAAAAACTGAATGGTATATAGCAAAGCTGGGTAAACTAGTCTGTATTTACTTTTTTTTGTGACTCAAATATCTATCTCCTAGATTACCTAAGAGATGAGATTCTCACCTTCAGAAATTTCTGTTACCTGGGAGTAGCATCAGGAGATAAAGAGAAGCACTTGCCTGGAAGCATTTCAAAGGCTCTTAAACCAGAACACGAGTCCTTTAATTTGTAGCAATGTCCTCATGGTCAGCAGGTAAACATGAACTCTGGTCATTGACTTTTTGGCTAACATTTAAAATTGGAAATTATTGGTGCATGGAAATCTTTTGCTGGATACAGTAGGAGGAGGTTATAGGTCTTGGGTATCTGATCAAAGTTAGAAATCATCTTACAAAAGTAACCATTAGGTCTCATGCCAGGCTCTTGGTGATCCTGTAGAATACTCAGCTGTTAACCTGCATATTATACTTAGAGCTGGGACATGTAATTGTTTTCACTGCATCCAGCATGAATACATTAATCTGCAGATTTTCTGAGGGTACAGTCAGTGCTTAATGAAGATATTGAAGAGAACAGGCCCCAGTACTGAGTCCTGGGGAGCATCACTTGTGACTGGCCACCAGCCAGACTTAGCTCTGGTCACTGCCACTCTGTTGGCCTGGCCAGTCAGCCAGTGTTTTATCCAGTGCACAGTGTATTTATCCAAGCCTTGTGCCATCAGTTTCTAAAGGAGAATGCTGTGGGAGACAGTGACAAAGGCTTTTTTTCCTCCCTTGCTCTCCTGAAATATCTTCAGGGCCTGCTCCTAGTGCACACTGAAGTCAGTAAGGTAGTTCTTGTCAGCTTGAGTTCTCTGATAGCTGCCCCTATCTCAAGCAAATAAACAAATACAAATAGAAATGCAGCACCTTACATTAGAAGGTTGATGTGAAATAGGGCTACAGTCCCAAAGCAATCACAGCAATAATGTTCTCATTATTAACTTTATTCAATTTCCACTTCTGAATGAAACATTCTGAGCCAGTATATGATGAGATTTTTGCATGTAATTTCTTCTTGCAATTTGTGTAACAAATGTCACTGCGAAAGGACTGATGGAGTTTGGGAAATATAATTGCTTTCAGCTTTTATGTTAAGCTGGGTTTATCTGCTATTACGTTTGACTTGGAGCTGAACCTATTCATTAGATACAAAGGAAGTTGTCTGTTTGATTGTAGAGCAATAAAGCTTCCACTTTCTTACCAGGGAGTCAACAACATTATCATTTGTCACTATAATTTTCTTCCTCTCTCTAGAAGGCAACAATAGATCTCTCTTGCAAAATGATGAGCAACAGCTTTCCACCCCATCAGCATCACCATCTGGGAGCTGTGGGTGGTAGCACGGAACTGTTGACTGTTTCCCCTCCAATCCTGGATGCCTTTCATAAAGAATGGAACGAGGTTTCTTCTCTGGTGCTGGTTGGTACAGTGAGCAATAGAAGAACCCTGCCACCATCACTCCCTGGCAGAGACATTCTGGCTGCAGACTCAGCGAGAAAGCCTTAAGGCTTGAAATAAGGAGCTGTCACTTGCTAAGTCAGCAAGTGCAGATGGTCCCATGCCAGCAAAAATAAGTATTTAGCAGTTTATAGGTGAGTTTGGAATAGTTTATTCCCTCCCCAAACTCACCCTGTGCCAGAGAAATTGTCTTTGAAAACAGCTTTCCGTGGGGTATTTTTTCCTTTTTTTTTTTTTTTTTCCCAACAAGAGAACTAGTCATCCAAAGCCTAACTTTAAACAAAACAGATTTTGTGCTTTTTTTTTTTTAATTCGCTTTGTCCACTTGTTAATTCCCCCTCCTTCTTTTCCACACTGTAATTAAAAGAAAAGAAATTAAAACATAGAAAGGACTCAAGATGAAGAAAATAATTCTCAGAAGTTTTCAAAAAACCATCAGATGCTTTGAATATTCATTTTGTGAAACATTCATCTTTCAAGAAATGCTGCAACTGAAATGTGGCTTCAAGATGCAAGAGGGGACACCATCTTGGTGAACAATATATTGATTAGACAGACCAGGTTTAGTACCATCAAGTGGTCTCAGTGAGCTACCAGATTCTCAGGGCTGATGAATCAAAGAAACAAAAGAAAAACATTATCTGTGAGTGTAGAAAATAACTACACTGTGCTGTACAGAAAGAAGATGACAGAAGTAACTGACAATTTTTTTCTCAGCTTTTGGGAAAGCAAAGCTTCATAGCAGCAGAATAAAAGAGTGAGGGAGAGGAAAGCTGAATTGGAAACACTGAGCAATGGGGAAAGAAGTAAGAGGAAAAGACTGTAGAACTCAAACAGATATTAGTAATAAAAACAGATGGTCTGAACTAGACTGCATTTCATTCACTGTCTGAATCACTCATTAAAAATAATGTGTATTTTGGGCTTACATGAAAAAAAATTCTCAATTGAAACCACAAAATCAGCTCATACCACATAAACGAGCCAAAAAAGCACTCTCTCTTATCTCCTGAAGTCCTGTTTCACTTCAAGTAAAACACAATTAATAAATCAGTGCAAGTAAGAAGAAATTGCTATAATTGACCCTGAAATAAAATATTTTTGCTCTATAAAAGGAAATGGCCAAATCTGATACAAAAAACTGAGTTAAAATGGATAAGTTGAGTCAAAATTGATAAAGCAGGAAGTTGAAGGCTTTGCCTTCTTCATTTGTCTGCTAGGCAGAAAGGGTTATATCACATTCCTTATATTTTTACCTTTCTATGTTTTAGTCACTTCTCTTCAAATCAGATGTTTGTGGTGTCAGTGATTCTGTGGCACTTGTTATTCTTTGGAGTTATAGCTGAGAAAAAATATAATTTTTCTCCACAGTCACACCAAATAAAGAGCCCAATACGAGCCAGAGGTTCCTCATCTGTACTGGGTATAGTGATAATATTAAAGTTTAGGTCATAATATTAAAGTTTTAGTAAATACAATCAACTGTTACTTGCAAGGCATTACTTTATTTGGTAAAGAGAATTACTAGACTGTATCTTGACTTCAGTAGAGGACTATTCCCTCTACAGCAAACCAAAACTTATTTTGGAGAACATAAAATCACTACTTGGCCCTTGAGCAGAGGAGTTTTCAGATGAATTCTTCACTTCAGCAATGAAATAAATGACATAAAACAGAGATGCATTTACTCCCACAGTCACTTTCTCATCAGGAAAGATGGGACTGGTTCAGAAGATGGTTTCCTATGCTCACATGGGGCTGGCTAGCTTAGATTACAGGTGGGGATTTAATTGACTTCACAGCTCCTGTTCATCACATCAGCAGTTTTACTGCTGTGCAAACCTTTCTGATGAGGTGGGAAAAAGTGAATTAAGGTACTTTAAAATCTAGTAAGAACTTTTAGGTGGCTTTGTTCATTTGACAACATGAGCACCTGTCTTTTGCTCTGCTTTCACTTGCTGTACAGCTCTGACAAGGGCTATCAAATGCCTTGCCATTTTGTGATACACCAACTGTCACTGACACAACACAACTGGAAAGGGCAGACAGGGAGGCTGCAGCACACACAGTACTGAGAGCTCTTGCAAGGCAGCTTTTCCATCCAAAATGGTTTTCTGCAAGCAGTCCTGAGAGCAACAGCAGAAAAGCAAGCAACAGAATGATTCTTTCAGCTACAATTATTCAGGTGCTGCAGCAGATCAACTTACTTTAAACTTCACAGGAGGGCAAAAGATGAAACCTGAGAGTATTTCACAAACATTCGGCGATGTAAAAAATTTATCTAAATAGGCACCTTTTGAGATGACAATGACACAATTTCAAGGCAAGATTCATAGTCTCGTGCACTGGCAGAGCCCCTCAGTAAGAAAACTACCTTTCCAAATTATTTTTTTAATGTAGAAATCTCTGAATTATAAAGTTTATATTAATAAAACTCAAAGGCAGCTGTAGCGGAGTATGCAAACAACAAGGCAGACCATGCATTTCCAATCCGTGATGATTTATGGTTGCAGAATGGGCATTTCAGTCCAATATCTGCCTTAGATAGTCTCACTCCTACTGTACAGACTTGCACATTTCTGGTTTAGGAAAAAAAAAAAAAGGAGAAAAGTTCTTTTTAAAGTAGGATACAGTGGCAGAGAGACTCTTATTTTCCATTGCAAACAACAGTCTGCAGAGATAGTTCAGGATTTAGAAACTTGTTTGCCATCTAAATAAAAGAAAAACCAACAAACATATGGCCTAAAGAACTTGTCTCTGTCTCCCAGTTCTGTTTTGGAGGTTTTGAGTGTGACTTTACCATTGGTGCAGGGCAATGAGAAGAGACAAAAATACATACTTGCAGACATGTCTTATAACCTACATCAAAAGAAGGAAGGCTGCTCTTCATTTCTTATTTATGAAAGGTAGCTAACAAGGAAAAGAAAACAGACAATGAAGAGGCATCTTCCTCCTACCACCAACTGCCAGAGTTGACGTCATCTGAGGAATGATACTCATTTTTCCTGCAGCACCTACTTTTCAGCCATAGAGATAATTCACAGCTAAGTTAAAATGGAAAACCACAGTGAACATTTCTTCTTTTAAGCATTCAATAAAACACAATTAGGATGAAAATTTTCCATTTTATTTTTCACCAAAATGAATGGTTATTTTAAGTGAAAATTCTGTTTGCATCCAAATGGTATAGACGAGTTGCTGAGAACTACATTTTTTCAGGGTTTAAAGTGGAAAACTCAAATTTAGACTATGCAGAACCATTATGTAATACAATTTCACAGTCCTGGGATTTTATGAAATTATTTTCATTGGTTCAAATAATTTTGCTTCCAAAGATGATTTTTTATAGAAACAGCTACCTCAGTGCCAGCTGGTAAGATGGATGATTATACAAGCACAAAGGTACAGTGGCTGTGGTATTTCCTTTCCCTTAGTAAAAGTAATTCCACTTTTAGTGTGAATTAATTAGTAAACCCACTATTTCTGTAATGACTACCTATGCATCAACTGTCCACATTATCAGTGTGGATCATGGAAAAAGATCTACTGGGACAAGTCTTTAAGTGAATGAAAAATTTGTCCAGAGAATGTTTTCAGGAATGTGTTTACAGTAGTAGGTGTCATTTTTAGCTGAAAGCAAAACATACTCCAAGGACTTTTGCACCCTATAAGCTTCACGCCTCAATCCTTCTGTAACTATGAGCCACAAGACATGACACAACCACTGTCACCACACCAAGGGAAGGGAATTTTGTGCTGTTGAGCAAGGATGTGAATTCCAGAGAAATCAATGTCAGAAAGGACATTATCAGGGTGAAGGTTGGACTTGATGATCCTAGAGGTCCTTTCCAAACATTTTGATTCTATGACTCTATGAAAACTTAACAGTGCTGAACAGGGTAAGTGATTTTTGGAGCCCAACTGATTTAACAATGAGCAACACAACAGAATTCACCTGTAGAGCTCTTTAAAGGATGCAAACCATTTTAAGAACTATAGGAAACGAGTTTGTGTTTGGGAAAATGCAGAGAAACTGCTCATGTAAGAAAATACAAGGAAAACCAGATAAGATTAAGGCTGAACAGCACCACTATATAATTAGTTTTCCACACATGTAAACATAAATAAGTTTGATCATTCCCAGCACCATTGAGTTTGTTGAGTTCCCTACCTGAAACCGAGTACTTGAGTGTTCTGCAATCCCTTACCTAACCTTTGAAAAATATGGAGTTTACTTAAATGAGCTTAGTACTTAAGCACTTGTAGAGAATATTTGCGAACAGCCTGCCAGCCAACACTCCCAGCATGTTGATTTACAGTTAGACACTGTGCATTTTTATCTAGTCAAATACTACAGCTAGTTTATTATTTCCATTTGGCAATTGAAAAATTCAGACAAAAAGTCCCATGATATCTCAGTGTTTCCTGCATGATTGAGAAGCCTTCCCTCTGCTCTCCAAAATATTAAATATAATGATCAGTCTCTGATGAGAAAAATATGTAGTTTTAGGTTTAGAAAGTATGTTTATTTCTTCACTGGTAATTTATTAGTGAATAAAGTAGCACAGAGTCCAAGATTTTTTTTTTAGATGTGTATCACCTGAATAGGTCACTATCACTGGCAAAAATTACAGGTTTGCAAAGGGAGAATTTAACCTAGTGATATCTCCTGTCCCTCAAGTACATCTGACAGGAATATTGAATCCTGTTTCAAAATCACCTACTATAGCTCTACCACAGAATTAAATAACAGCCTGAAAATAGCTTGAAGTCATTACATCAAACAAGAAGGATATTTGTGAAGGAGAAAGTGAACATACCATTCTAAGACAAGCAGAGCAACATTATCTCTACACAAGTAATAAACTCTTTTCCACAGCCACAGTGATTATCTATAACAGAGCTCCCTGCCTGCTATGGGTTAAGACTTTTGCACTTTCACTCAGCTTAAGGTGAAGGTCTGTCTTCAGACAGAAAAGGTAACCAGAAAAGCAGATCTCTGCTCCCTGTTTCTCTGCAGGCAAAATGGGCTTTACACTGCTGTGAAGTTCTGACTTGCACTTGCCTTACTACAGCTGCCCACACTACCCTGGAGATCAGCACAGGACCTGACTGGTGGCTTCACAGCATCAGCAGTGCAGCATCTCTGCACACTGAACTGACAGAAAAGAAAATAAACACAATGGGATTGTCATAGATCAGCAAAAGGACTGCAGTGCAAACAGTTTCAGGGAAAAAAAGCATTAGCAGTAAAGAGCCTGGGAAAGAAGGAAACATGCAAAGGAAAGGGGGCAAGAGAGAAGATGGAAGAGTGGGAGAAAAAGAGGTGAAAAAGTGTGTCTTCAGCACAGAATATGGGTAAAAAATAGAAAGAAATAGTATTAAGGCAAGGGAAAGAAATGCAGAAGTGTGATGTCCTGGTGAAAGATGATGGAAAAGGCAAGGGACTATTACCATATTTATATATATTAATATGGAAGAAAATCTATAAGACTGTCATGAAAAGCCATTCTTTATCTCTATTAATCCTATAAATAGCATCTCATAAAAATTGTAAAGAGTCTTTGCAAATGTGAATAGAGTTGGCATGACATAAAATAAAGGCATAGAAAATGGGTAAGATAGGGAAAGAATAGTTTCAAGTATTGCATCAGAGCATATTATGCAAAAATAGGGTAGTGGTTTTTGCCATAGGCTAAAAACGATGATTAGCACCATTTAGGTGTCTGAATGTTGGGACCCTGTAGGTAACAGTGGGAGCCAGTAGGTGTAGACTAACACCACAGTACAAACTGTGCTTTCTGTCATTAAACCACTGCCTGTTGTACACTGTAGGGAAAGGAATCTGAATCTAGAAGCAGAACCTCATTGCCCTAGAAACTTATATTCATAATATCTGCTAACGAAGCCATCCTATGATAGCAACTCAGCCTTAAAAAAAGGTGATCAAACTCCTCCTTTGCCAGGTGCCTCATCCTGACACCCTGCATGGAGATGTCAGAGCATACAACTACCTTGTCCCACAGCAACTCTTCTGAAAAGCTACCAGCTGGCTTCTTTTCCTCCCCTTTCTAAGGAAAATGAGAGCAGTGGTTTCAGCCAAGTGGATCAATGGTAGAAATGAAAATAAATTTTTATTCTTGATTTTCCTATGTGTATAATAAGGACAATCCTGAAAGGCTGCTGTGAAACTTCATTCAGTTGACTGAAGCACTGCCTGCTGCATTAAGTGTAGGACTAGGTTGTATTTGTTCTAAACTGTGGCCATTAAAGGTTTACCATTTTAAAACTCTCAATTCCTAGCCAATCTAAACCTACTCTTGGGAATACCCATATGCCTAATGTACTTAATTGGAACTAATTAATCTTGGGGAGTCCTAGATATACCAAGTCAAAAAACTCAACGCAGGAGAACAGTGCTGCTGCTTCTACAAGAACCGTAACACAGCCAGCATTAAGTCAATGGTTTTATGGTGACAAATCTAGGCACAAAGAGCACTATGGCAGTGTTACACCCAGTAACAGTAGGACAGGCTCAGGTCATCTGAATGTGTACAGAGGGTCAGGCTTGTAGTACACTCCTTCTCTAGACAAGGATGATGAGAAGTTGCTAAACAAGATGCTGGCTCATTATGACAGGAGGAAAACCCAAAGTTTATCTGCATGGTAGTGAAAAATTGTACAAATCAGCAAGATCGGTAAGATATAAATAAGAAGAGAGCATGAAACTGCCTGATTGCTCATACATGGGAGAGGCAACACAATAGTGGGTCAGTCTGCTCTGTCTAAGGTCTTGTCTCTGACACAGACCAGCAGCAGATGCTAAGGAAAGAACAGGAGCACAGAGGATGCAGTGATATTTTTCCATATGTATATAACCCAATGACTTATGGCATAATCTTATTGGTTAATAGCCCCCAAAGCATTTTGCTTCCTTTCATTTGTCTCAGGCTTCCTCAGCAACAATATCATGGAATGATAGAGGTTGGAAGGGACCTCTGGAGATCACCAAGTCCAACCTCCCTGCCAGAGCAGGGGTACCCAGGGCAAGCCACACAGGAACAGATCCAGGTGGGTTTGGAAAGTCTCCAGAGAAGGAGACTCCAGGACCTCTCTGGGCAGCCTGGGCCAGGCTCTATCACCCTCATATGAAAGTTTTTCCTTGTACTGAGGTGGAACTTCCTGCGTTCCAAACTATGACCACTATGAGTGGTGCCCCTCATCCTATCCCAGGGCACCACTGAACAGAGCCTGGCCCCTTCTGCTTGACACCCACCCTGCAGAGATTTTTAAACATTCACAAGCTCTCAGGCTTCTCCAGGCTAAACAGCCCCAGTTCTCTCAGCATTTCCTCATCAGAGATGCTCTATTCCCTTAGTTGTTCCTATAGCTCCCTGATGGACTCTCTACAGTATTTCCCTGTCCCTCCTGAACTGGGTAGCCCAGCATATCCATATTTTCATATGCATATAACCTACTAATCACATGAAAAATACAAGAAGATTCTGCTTAATTGCAAGTTACAGAAGGGCCAGGTTTATCCCAAAGGCTCACTGGATAGCTTCCATAGGTTGCTTCTCTCTTCTCACTGGAAGTCACTCTGTGTTGATTTTGCAGAATAATTTATGCCCTCTCACAATTGAGGTCTGTTTCTCAAAGGAGTGATACTTTATTATCACTTAGATTTTATCTAGTTTATTTTGAAATAAAAATTACATTGTGTAAGTGTTCTTATTGCCCTCTAGAGGAAGAGGGTTAAGAAGAAACATTTTGTGTTGAAACGGTCAAAACTTGTTCAACTTTTCATCCCCTTACAAGATCTGGCTTTTTGTTACATAGTGATTAATAATAAATTATATAAATAAAAAAAACAAAACAAAACAAAACAAAAGAACAGACTGTTCTGTGTTCTTTTGCTGTGTTCAGACTAACTATTCAACTAGTTGCTCATGTTTAGGCAGACACATGCCTCACACTATAGTCACTCCTAAAGAAAGCCTGAACATGCTGCAGACTGGCAATGGGAATGAGATTCCTGGATAAGTAATCCCTGTTTACATACAATCACTGAAGCTAAGAAAGATAAACAGCTTTTTTTTTAATCAGGAAACATTAAAAGTATAGACAGAGTGGACATATTTATTAGACAGATAAATCCCTCTGATGAATCCCAGGGATAGAGAATCACATTACTGAAAGAACAAATTGGTCCTTGATGCTAATAATGCAGTATGGAACCAAAAATTAGTCCCCATTTTCATGATTACAGGAAGTCTGCTACACAAACACTTGGCATTAAGGAGATTGTGAGCAATACAGAAACATCCTCACTACCTAGAAGGCAGTGCTCTCAGGCTACACTGGTCAGCACTGGGTTCAGAGCGGTATTAGTATAGGTATTTTCTCCTGAATGTTGATTCTGAAACAGCATCTCACAGCAAACACTGAGTTTCATGTATTTTCTGTGGAATTTTGCTTTTCAAATACTGGGAGACTGCAACATTTTTCGGTGGAAAGGTTCCTTGTTTTCCATTTCAAGCGATATGGTTTTATTTCTATTTTTTAAAGGTCATTTGGATGTGGTTTTGACAGACATGACCTAGGGGTGAACTTTGCAGAGCAGGGCTAATGATTGGACTGGATGATCCCAAGGGTCTTTTGCAACCTGAATGATTCTCTGATTCCATAATTCTTGAGTACTTTTCCACAAATATTTGCAATCTAGCATATGCAAAAATATTGACAAACTCTCATGAAATCATCTAGAAGATTGAGAAGCCCTATACATGCAGTGACAGACTTGCTCCTGGCTTAACAACCAAGTTTAATTAGTAGATGAGCAGAAAATTCACACCAGATGACACTCCTATTTATTTAAAGATGGAGACAGGTCCCAAGTCTCTTTTCACTAAGAAACTGTTCTATCTTAAAGACATTTTTAGAGATGTGCTTTCCAGTGCAACACAGGGAATCCTTGGGAACTGATGGTGCCAGAGCACTGCAGCAAAAAAAAATATGTTGAGAATAAAATACTTAACTCTATGCAGTCACCAGGAAAAAAAAAGTATACATTGCACCCACACAGAAGCGATTTCAGTGACAGAATGACAGCATTTGCCATGTTCAATGCCAATTGAACAACCCAGGCAAGATCAAATCACATATCCCATCTCACCAGCAGAGTATACATGCCCTATAAACACTTGGTATTTTGTAGTCATGAGGTGTATTAAACATTTAATTTTTCTACGGTAACAAAACCAGCAAACTACAAGAGGTAAATTTTAAAAAATCTACATTTTTATCTCTCTGAAGTCAAAGGCCAAGACAATATGTATGAATGGAGAACAATGAAAAAAAAACATTCAACACTCCAAATGAAGCCTCTACTCAGAAGATTCTGTATCGTAGAATACAGAGCATATTGTCACGGATCTAGTGGCCCTATCCTGTGGGCATTGTAAAGTTACAACCTTTGTTTTCTACAGTATTATTGTTAGTGTATTTATTAGAAATAGCCATTCCTTGCACTCTATTCCTGTGCCTGCCTATTAAAGACCTACAAAAAACACAGAGGGATGACAGAAATACACAACATCAGCTATTCAGGTGTTAAAGAATATTCATTAGGTAGATAGGACATAGCAATTGCATACAGTAGAAAGAAAGGAAGAGTATATCTCTTATAATTCCCATATGCCATTGATTTATCTTAAAGTTGGCAAGCCAAGATGAAGTCTTAAGACTACAGGCAATGGAAAGCTCCCTAGAGGCACTGAAAGGTCTGTAGATCCAGCTAAGCTCTACAAAAGCTCAGAGACAAAACTGTGTCTTTATTATTCCACAAAAGCTGATTTGTAATAAATAAATAAATTCCTTAAAATTATTTTCCTTTCAGAAATGGGGTTTCCAATATCATCAACTGATTCTATGAATTGATGATAATATGAAATATCATTTTATTTTAACCTTAGCGATGTGAGATGGTTACCATGTGAAGCTTTCAGTCACACTACTCTGAGCAGCTGCAGCCTGAGAATGTCTCTGGGAGAGCATCCTCACACAGATTTTCCTCCTTTAGCAAAAGCAGTGATATCTGAGTGGAGCACAGCCAGGCAACCACAGCTCACAAAGAAGAAATTATTTCTGTATTTAGAGGGGAAGACTAGCCTCAAAAAAAAAAAAGAGGTGACCCTTCAGAAGCCAGCTCTGCAGTCAGGATCATGCTCTGAAGATCAGAGATGGATGTCCCAAAGGTGGGAAGCTGAGGCAAAGCTATTGGGAACCTTGCCAGAGTGAGCAGCACCACACAGGCTCATCCTGCAGCACCCTGGAGCCACTAGCACCAGGAGCTACATCTGGAGCAATTCCACTCACCCCAAGAGAGCTCCAAGTGGTCTGCTAATCTGAATTTATTGTAGAATCACAACCAGCTCATAACTCATCTCTACTACTTTTCTGGGCAAGATGGTTTTATTCTGAAAAGGAAAGTGCTGGTTTTAAACCCCATTTATTAGTTATCATTGCATGGGCTATTTTAAATAGATGTCTATTTGCACTGTCTGCTACAATAGAAAATGTTCACGGATCTAGTTCATGGAAAATAAGAATTTACTGTTTCCTATTAGCAACTCAGGGATAAGGGGAAGCAGGTTTTTTTCCCTTAAATTATGTCCTTTATGGCATAATCTCATTAACTGCTGATTAATATATTACTTTGTAGAAATTTAGATATCCCTGCATAAATTTACATTTAAACTCTGTTCTAGTTTATTTGTGGAACAAATATTTTTTTTACCATAAAAACAGCAGAGCAATCATATTAAAAAAAAAATAAAATAATTGTGAAACCATTAAGCAGTACATTAAAAAAATGTATTGCAATGATGAGGAAATCCATTCTTTCCAAAAACACTATAAT
>JAOEGS010010718.1:0-18547 GCA_025447755.1 Corythornis vintsioides
CGTATGTATACTATGCAAGTCACAACCTTTTCATTTTTATTTAAAAGGAATACCATTAAAAAAAAGAATCTGATCTCTGTTACTGTATTTTAACACTTGATAAAGGTTGAAGACAAAGGAACAGAGCAGGCTTTTAAAAATATCTGAATTGTCTGGAATTCAGGGAACACCTGTTTCAGCAAATTTGTTTGATGTACTCATTTCATACAATTTTGATTCACTGTTGTCTTTTCCTGAACAGAAAAACGGTCAGTGAATGACATAAAACAAACATTTGCAAGGGAAGGCAAAATCTTACTGCACTAACTGATGTAAATATGACACCAGCTTGTCATATAATTGATTTTCCTGTAAAACATTTTTTTTCTACCTTACATCATCACTTACAACACTGTTACTGCTACCACCTGAAAGTTTTTGTCTTTGCAACTAAAGTCTTATGTAATTCAATCGTCTTGCTGGCTTGTCTTTCCTTTGTGAGGTTTTCTTCATGTGCATGTAGTTTATTTCTGCTGGAGGGGTTCCGGGATTTCTTTGATTCATGGTAATACCTTGACTCAAGCTATGCTATTTAGCTTTGAGATGACAGATGTGGGAGGTAACAGCTAGTCAAGAACACATTTTCTGGCTTTGCTGCTGGCTCTTCTGACCTTGGCAAGTCAGGATCTTAACCTTTTTTTTTTTTTTTTTTCCCATAGCCATTGAACACATTTCTAGATGGCTGAAGAGAGTTTGCTTTGTTTTCTGGTTTTGATGCCTTTTCACTGCTATTGAAAATGAAAGTTCTTAATCAATGCATTTCTAACCAACACTGGAAGGAAATTTCTCAGTAAAGAATTTCAATAGTTTTGAAAAATAGTAAAATAGAAGAACTTTGCCTTTCTATATATTATTATATTTTTAATTCTATAAAATGCTTTAAAGAACAGTAACTTACTCTTTATTAAAATGGAGCACATTTCAGATCTTTATTGCACAGTGTAACTAAGAAGTACACAACCTAAATTTAGAATATTTAGAATCAATATTGAAGCAAATCCATGGGAATATTAAAGCTTAATAGCATGCATAAAAGTAACACTCCATTTATGCACTATAGCTTGATTTCTGTCAAAGTAAAAATCTCCTTAAAAATGCCTTTGTGAACAAGGAGCTGTTTTCCACTACATTAAGCTGTGTTTTGTTCTTTTCAGTTTTGTGAAGTAGGAAACCTTCCTATTGTTTTTGTTTGGTTGGGTTGTTTTTGTTCAGTTTTGTTTTGTTTTTGTTTGTGTTTTGTGTTGTGGGTTTTTTTTTTCCCTTGAAAAGAATACGTAATTATCTGCCTCTAAGTAGATTATGTAATTTGGGTTTGAGGTGAACTGATCATAGAATGGTTTAATGTTTTTAAAGAGATTTAAATAGGTTCAAAGACTCCATATAGTGTTCATTCTCTTTGATAAATAATTAAGTTCAGCATTAGTAGAGAGGTATTAATAACACAAGAGTATGAGGTTACAAATCTTGTGTCTCAGGGTTCTTTTTCTTCTGCTTAATGAGTCTGATTGCAAACAAAGCCTCCTTCCAAAAGTAATTATCTAGAGGGATAACAAGCTTGATAAACTCAAGAATGAAACTGTTTGATGGAAGGAACTTTGCTGGATCAAATGGTATCTATGAAGTGCACTCTGTGTGGGCAGGGCTTCATTCCTAAAAAGCTCATCAGTTTGTTTTTAGATGTGCTGGTGATAATTCAAAATTCAGTACTGTCAAACAAACCCACTGTCCTGGAGATGCTCTTTGTGAAGCTTTGTTACAATTTGCACTTGTAGAGGCAGATGATGGCCATGTGGCTTATTAGTAGTATCAAGGGTTCCTGTGCAGCTAGCTGTGTGGAATTGGTTGGTCTTGGGTTTTGGTTTGGTAGCACAGATATCAACATGGAATGAAACTCATGAAACAGAGGCCAAAAATGTATTTATCTTATTTTTTCTTTTATTTGAGTTCTAACTTGCCATTCACTGAATTTATCAGGAACTTCATTTTTCATTCAGTTTATTCGCGTCATTGAGCAATGACGCTCAGACCAGAGCCAGAGGCTGATATGCTTAAGTCAAGGCCTTAATGGAACATGTGTACAATGTCTGAGAGCTTGTTTATAAAATTCTCTGATGTCAGTTCCATTCCGAAGGAAGATCGCTACATTACACACCAGTGGTTTTCCTTGGAAGTTTCTCTGGGACTTGTTTGCAGTAAGAAGCAAATGTTTTCCATGGACATGGAAATTCCTTCTACAAAACAGTTTTATAAATGTCACAAACTGTTCTTACCTTGCCTTTTACTTTCCTGTGTATTTAAAATCTACCCAAACTTAAGTTTTCTAAGGGCCCCGTAAATAAAGTATTTTTTTCCTATAGGTCTGAAATTTAGGGCCAGACTGTTGATCTAAACAGTGGTTTGTCTTTAGTTAGCAAGAATATCCCTTAGTTTTATTTGAACACAGTCTAAAGCAGCACTCCAGTTGGTTTTGGTAATGATAAAAGTAATTTGGAAACTAGAGAAAGATGCTGTAATAATAGTTGTTGTTAATAAATGTTCCTTTTTTTTTTTTTAAATAGTAAAGCATAGAGCTGATTTAGTATACGTGCACAGTTTAAATGTTACAAGACAGGTACTTAAAAATATGTTGTTGCTTTTACTCTATTAAGAAATGAAATACCACTTTGTCCATTTTCTTTTTAAGGTCTCTAATCCTTAATTATTTGCTCATCTTTTTCAAATTACTTAGTTTAACTCAAAGTTTAAAATGTTATAAAAAAACACCACCAACAACAACAAAAATCCCTAACAACAACAAAAAAACCCACCCACAGCAACAAAACCACAAGGCAAGCATGGTTACAGATTACATGGGATTTTTAGCCATAGTTTTAGTCAGTTGATTTAAGTGTTCTGCTCTGTATTTACTTCAGAATATTTTTTATATTTATCTATTTGGTGCTTTTGCATATAGATGCTACAGATCTCCTCCATAACTTTTATTAATACAAATGTGCATGCTATTATGACTTGTTTTTTCTCAGATTTAAATGTTTCCCTGATTGCATTTTGCCATACCACGATGATATAGTTACCATATCCAGAAGATGGCAGTGTAGGCTAAAAATAGTGTGTGTTCCGTTAGGAAAACCTGTCTCCCTTAACAAAACGAACTTATGCCATTTATGGTTTGAGTTTTTTAATTCCTCCTCCGAACAACTTAATTTCATAATGACTTCTAGATTACTTTAAAGTTTGCTTGTCCTCAACAGAAGCAATGGTCAGGATTCTCTGTTACTGTACTGTCACTACAACTCATCTCTATGTTGTTCTCTTGTTTTAGATCTTGTACAACACCAAAATATTTTTATTCCCTACTGATTATTTGTATTATTTTTTACTTGGTGAATTCTAACTCCACTAAATCTATTCTTGTAAGCATTTTGCATAACACAATTCTGAACTTTAAAAAAATGCCTTATCTCAAGCCACTCTTTCCCTTCCTACTTCTTTTCTGCACTGCTGTTTGTTGATTATAACAATAATTTGAACATTCCGATGGCTAGATCACTGTACTACATTAAAATACTTAGAAATGTAGTTTTGTGTTTGTAGGCTGCATAAAATCTGTGTTTGTTACAGCACCTGCTCTTTCTGTCTGCATCACACAAAAATCAAGCAATTAAGAGTTGAAATTAATTTAAGGTATTAGAAAATGTAGTTTACATTTCAGACTGGCACCTGGAAACCTTGCTGAACACTATCTTTTCTGTATTTCAGCCTAAAATGAGACCACTTTTGTTGTCCAAACTACTTGAATGTGACAAAAATCTCAGTGTTTTCTTTCACCTCCCTCCTCCTTTTCTCCCCAAACACTTGATGTCATTTTTGTCATGTTAGATTATTTTATTAGAGGGAGAGGACTATGGTGGGAATTATATACCTGGCTAAGGGTTTTCTTTCTACTTACTTAGTTCTGTTCAGGCTGAGCAGAGAGAAGATGTGGTAACCAATTAACAAAGCGAGCATATGAATGTTACAACACAAAACTAGCTTGGAGTTGGTGATAAATGGGTGAATTGTTGTGGGATGATCCTTTTGAAATAGAGTTAATTTATTGTTGTTAAAGGCATGTTTGAAACTCTTCAGGAAAGCAGTTATATTAATTTGTTCAAAACACAAATTAATTTTTTACTAACCTAAAAAAGTACACCACAGATCCAATAATTTGTAAAGCATTTTATTTTGCTGAGATTTGCTTTACTCTGCTGTGATTGTTATGCCTGAGCATATTTATCTGAGCAGTTTTATCACCTCTAATACTGTTGTTATGTTTGTTTTTACATACTGATGTGTATGTAATTGCCAAATAATGCAGGCTTTCATAACAAGGTTGCTGTTACAGTATTTTTCACAAGATTAGCAAGCGTGTCCTTAAGGGATAGGCTAATATGGTGGTCACATTTATTTAAGGGAGGCTTAAATTAGTAGTAGATTCTTTACTATAAATTTCCAATGTAAAACTCCTGGGATAAACCAAAGACCCACAACTATTAACTTTCATTTTATAGCCAGTCGATTAAAGTCTGACTTCTGTGGCCTTCAGGGCCTGTTGCAGGCCCTGGCTGCTTAGGCAGGCATTGGTTGCCGGCATATTGTGTAGTTGAATGGGATTTCTTGACTGGTAGGTTACTAGTAGGTGGGAGCTTAACTGCCATTGCTGTTCCTAGGGAAAACTTCTGTTTGTACATATTGCAATAAAGCAGTTGTGTAAACAGTGAATCAGAAATTGCATAACCTATATCGATCTAGATATTTCTGCCATTGGTATGTGATAGAATAATCACCTATCACAGTATATTGTCTCACAGTGTATTTGATCTCTTACATTAAATAATATTAGAAAATGTAAAATGGAGCACAATAAATAATTCTAAATTTGAGTTCAGTTACCATTAAGTACATGAATTTTTTAATCAGATTTTAAGTATGAAGGATTGTTCACAATGAATAAAAGTTATCCGGAGACAAGCTGTGTACTCAGAGAAGGACTGGTGGGCTGAACAGGGAGCTTTTGCTGAAACTTGTGAAAAAGAGTTTACCACTTTTGAAAGAATGGGCAGGCTACTCAAGAAGAGTACAGGATTTAGTTAGGTCATGCAGAAAGAACATTAGAAAGCAAAAGCCCACCTAGAACTTGGTGTGGCCACTGTTACGAGATGATAAAAAGTAGTTTTACAAATACATTAACAAAAAGAGAGCCAAGGAGAATCTCCATCCCGTACTGGATGGAAAGGGGAAGGATGAGGGTAAGGCTGAGGTACTTAATACATTCTTTACCCCAGTCTTTAATAGACAGATCAGTTATCCTCAGGCTACTCAGTCCCCTGAACTGGAAGGCAGGGATGTAGAGCAGAATAATACCCTCATAATTCAGAAGTGGTTAATAACCTTTTATGCTGCCTGGACACCCACAGGTCTATGGGACTGGATAAGTTCCACCCCAGGGTAGTGAAGGAGCTGGCAGAGGAGCTTGTCACACCACTCCCCTTCATTTATCATCAGTCCTGCTTAGCAGGGGAGGTTCCAAATGAGTGAAGGCTTGGCAGGGCAATGCTCCTCTACTAGTAGGGCTGGAAGGAGTATCTGGGGAACTATGGGCCTGTCATCCTGACCTTAATAAGGGGGAAGATTATGGAGCAGTTCATCGTGGGTATGTTCACACAGCAAGTGCAGGGCAACCAGGAGATCAGGCCCAGCCAACATAGGTTTATGAATGTCAGGTCCTGTCTGACTAACCTGATCTTCTATGACCAGGTGACCTGCCTAGTAGATGGGTGTAAAGCTGCAGACCTGGACTTTAGTAAAGCATTTGACACAGTCCCCCACAGCATTCTCATGGATAATCTGGTGGTTTATGGCTAAGAAAAGTGTATTCTTTGTTGGGTTAAAACCTGACTGGCTTTCCAAACCTAGGGAATTGTAGTAAATGAATTTAAATCTGGTCACAAGTGCTGTTCCCAAGAGCTTAGTTGTGGGGAACACCACAGTTTAGCAATGTTAACATAGTTTATCAATGATTTGGATTGGGTGCACCCTCAGTAGGTTTGCAGACAGCACGAAACTAAGTGGGAGTGTTGATGTGCTTGAGGAGGATAGGAAGGCTCTACAGTGAGATCCACATAGATTGGATCAATGGCCTAAGGTCAGTTGTATGAGGTTTAATAAGACCACATGCTGGGTCCTGTGCTTCGGTTGCAGCAACACTTTACAACACCATAGGCTTGGGGATTGAGTTGCTGGAAAGCTGCCTGGAAGAAAGGGACCTGAGGGTGCTGCTTGACAGGCAACTCAACAGAAGACATCAGCTTGCTCAGGTGGCCAAGAAGGCCGGTAATATCCTGGCATGTGTTAGAATTGGTGTGGCCAGCAGGGGGAAGGAAGCAATTGAGCCCCTGTACTCAGCACTGGTGAGACTGCGCCTCAACTGCTGTGGCCAGTTTGGGGCACCACAGTACAAGAAAGACATTGAGGTGCTGAGTGGGTACAAAGGAGGGCAACAAAGCTGGTGAGGGAATTGAAGAACATGTCTTATGAGGAGAGGTTGAGAGAGTGTTGGACTTGTTTAGCCTGAAGGAGAATAGGCTGAGTGGAGACTTTATTGATCTCTACAGCAACCTGAAAGGAGGTTGTGGTGAGGCTGATGTTGGCTTCTTCTGCCTAATAACTACCAACATGACAAGAGGAAATGACCACAAGTTGTGCCAGGGGAAGTTCAGATCACATTTTAGGAATTATTTATTTACTGAAAGAGTAGTTAAGCATTGGAACAGGCTGCCCAGGGAAGTGGTGGAGTCACCATCGCTGGAGGTGTCCAAAAACCGTGTAGTGAGGCACTTTGGGACATGTTCTAATGGTCATGGACATGTTGGGTAGGAGGTTGGACTTGATGATCTTGGATGACTTTTCCAACCTTAATGATTCTATGATTAAATATCTACCTGTCATGAAAGAGGGAAATGTAAAAAATAAACAAGCTGGCTGAGATTCAGAATTACATCTGGGACTTCATCTTGTAGAAAAAAAAACCAAACAAACAACCAAACTGTAATTTACTATTACTTATCTTCTAACTTAATTTTTTATACTAAGTACTAGTCTGTGAAAAGATCTTCCTAAAATAGCTAACCACATTTTTTTTTTTTTAGAATTTAATCAGTGTAATTTCTTGTGAAAATACTGAAATTATTATACAGTGCAAGAGCTGGGTATTGCCTGAAAATGACAAATGATCTGGTTATTGAATTGGGTGGAGAACTTGACTGTTGGAGAAATAATTGCTGTTCTGTTCTACTTAAGAAAAATTGTTGGGAGTCTACTACTGGCTTCTGAAGCTTGGTTCCCTAGAGAAGTCTGTTATTGTTCATTAAGTCTTTGATTCTGATTGCCTATATACAGGGCACACTGGAGTGATCAATTGCAGATGCTGCAATCCTCCCACAATATGACTTGATTTTTTAATTTATTTGGAAATGGTCGTTTAGCTAATCTTGTCTGATTGTATTGTGAGTGGGTAGTGGTACTTGCTTTTAGGAGTGAGCCTGTGGTGGTGTCAGTACCAGCACATTCATAACAAATTGGCTGAGATGTTAGTCTGAATTTTCCAAAACTGTGTGGCAACACAACGTATGTTATTTTGTTGTATTTCATGAGAGATTAATTTTCATCAGAAACTTGTCTGTGTAAGTTATGAACATATGTGGACACCTTGGCTGAATTGCAGACACAAATTCTTGATGTCCTCTAAATACTAGAAACAGTTTCTTGAAGTTAGGTTTCTGCTCACAGCTAATTACGTTTCAAAGAACAGTAGAGTTAGCAGAAAATGTGATCTGAGCAATGGGTACTAAATACTGAGCTCTGCAGAGGTATTCCATTACAATAATAAATGCAGACTGTTTCTCTAAAAGGTATAAAAATCTAGTCACAACAGTTATTTTTATCCCAATTTCCATCATCTAAATCTGTAAAAGCGCAGTAACTTTCATGATATCTTCACTTGATACAGAAACTTATTCGGTAGAACTTGGTGTATTGAGCACTGTAGCAAATAGTTTCCTTTGAAAGGAAGTGTCTCAGAAATACCACTTTCTATTTAATCTTGGCTTTTCAGAGATAAGATTCTAAGAGAAACAATCAGAAAATTAAGCCAATAGTATATAATTAAGGCATATAAGTAATGTCTGTCAATAAAGGAAGTAATGCTTTTGTACAAAGGTTCTGAGAAGTTTTTATTTTCAAAGAAGTATATGAAGCCAAAACTTCAGGCTAATATTTATGTGAATTTTTCCCTGGGGATTTTTCTGTATGACTTGTTCCTTTTCCTATATATTTTTTCAAAGCAAACCTTATTGTTGTAAAGCCTCAGGACAGGTTTATTATGTCACAGAACAGTTCTGATTGAGCTGTTTTAATTTCTCAGGCACATACAAATCTGTTTTAGAGTAATCCATGTGATTTTTTTTTTTCATTTGCAGAAAACAATATTACGATACCATTGATGTGAGACTTGTGAAACTCTCTAGCTTAGCTACTTCTCTGCATTCAACCAAAACTTTCTGTAATTGCTCACTGCTTTAAACTGACTGAGTTCTGTTTGTGATGGTAATGTGAGGGTAGCCTTTCATCCTTCTAAGATTGCTAAATATATTGGTGGGATTTTGTTTTTCAGTGAATAACAAACCAGCAATGCTGTTCTTCAAACGTGGGTTCACCAGAGAGATGGGAGGGCAGGAAATAAATTCTTCTTACCTTTACCAATTTCTTTTAGTTTATAAGAATCTCTTGGAGCTAACATAGATTAATTATACAAATTATATCACTGGTATTTATCAGAACCCTAAAAGAGTAAATCAGTCTTACTAAAATGGCTAATATATCAACCTTTCAAGTAATTAACAACTTTTCTGACAAAACAGTATTTACTTTGCTTGTTTTATGTCTTTTTTTCTGTTGTTTTGTTTGGGTTTTTTTCCCACAACTCCACTAAACTCAAACTTAAAAAATGTGAAAAGCAGTCAGTGCTGACATTTAATTAGATGTTTTGAATTCTTCTTAGGAAGAATATGAAAAATTTTACTGATAATGTGCGGTCCTATAATTTCAAAATTCCCTATAGCTGTTTTTAAAGATTTTGTTTTACTTAGGCATATATGTGAATTATGGGAATTTGCAGCTGCCTGAAAAATTGTCTCTAAATAAAGTTCAACATTATTTGATTTCTATATAGTGTTGATGAAAAGTTTGTAAATACAATGTGAGCAATAATAAATGCATAAAATGCAAAATGGGGTAACAAATATATATATTTTTTTTAATTTTTGAGAGTTATTAACTTAGTATTAAATATGAACTTTAATATCTGAAACCATCACTCAGAGGGGAAAAAAAGGAGGGCTCTTGGTTCTTCCCTTGTACACACTGACTTGATTTATAGTGGTATCCAGTTTACTCTAGAGCCCTACCTCCTAACATATATTTTGGCAGCAGGGAGTTATATAGTCATCCTGATTAGACACTTATCTTTGCTTTCACAGGTAATTAATTTGTTGCCGAGAAAATGAAATATTCAGTACAAGAGGACTTTTATCTAGTGACCAGCAGTTCCCAATGTTTAAAACTTCTGATTTCCTTGGGAATAAATTGTTTTGTCATCTGTTCTCATCCCTAACAAATATCTTTGAGGCTTTCTTCAGTGCCTTCTCTTGAACAGTGTTGCTCATTGTATATTTTGTTCCTTCCCATTTGCATTGTTGACAGATTTCAAGTGATTCTTAAAGATGTGGAATAAATGTTTTCATGAGAGAGTTGCATGGATGAGCATGAAGGAGCTTAGATGTAGGCTGTGATAGTATTGATAAATACATCTTTCAGTATTCTGGTAGATCCTTTTTGGCCATCTTTAAGTGCTGTGGCTTACCCAGTTACTGGAAACAATTTCTTGGCAACTGTAATACTGTACTGGGTTTTTTTTACACACTAAAGATACCAGTAATTTTTTTTATTTTTTTTTTTTTAATGCTGTAAAAGAGAATCCTATTTTTAGTATAAACAGTGTTCTTATGAGGGAAAAGCCAAGTACCTTCAGTGTTCTATAGAATACAGTGTTTTTTTTAAAGAATAATACATTTTTTAAACTGTTTTCCCAAGCACATTATTCCAGACATACAGTGCTGACTTATATTTAAGTGGAATCAGGGGAAAAAAAATAAAATAAAATAAATGTCTACCTTTAGTTTTATTCACAACACCCCGTGACTTTTTTAGTGTTCTGATCTTAGAATTTCCTCTACATTCTGTGAAGTCCCACAGAAAGCTATCTGCTCTACTTAATAGTTTTTAGTAGTTTTTCATTATATTTTTAATCCCCAATAAACCAGCCTCATGGCAATTCTGTGTTGTAAGGAAGCTGTTGATAATTGAAGGCTGTATCTTCAGGAAGATACAATATTTTTTTGGGACTATTAGGAAAAACCTCTCAATTTGCCTTATGTAACATAAGAAATCAGTTACAATATTGAGCTTAATCATTACAGAATCTTGGGTTTGGGTTCAATCGTAGTTGCAAAAACTACTAGTGCAGTATGATGAAGATTGTTCCTTTGGCCTTGGCAATTGGACAACCACATGTCCACTCTGATAATTTACTTCTCTTTTAAGGTGCTCATGTATTAATGTACAACCTCTTAAGTCATGGAGACCTTATGGAAGCCTCACTATGTTCTTTTTCCTGTATGGAAAAGATGCAGCTGCTTAGTGTGCAAAAGTATTTCTCAGCTGTTTGATTAGTGTGGATTATTAATGTGTGCTAGCCCTGAATGTCACAAGGTACAATTCATCTGTTCCAAACACTGAGGAAGAAATGTGAGGGACATTTCCAAGGAGCTTTGAGCTCTTAAATCTCACTCTGTATTTTTACCTTTATGTGAAACATTCTGATGATTGGCTTTAAGTTTTTGTAGGACTGCTTTATTTGTGCTGTGATGATAGATGGCAGAGGGCTGGATGTCACCAAGTAAACTATTCTCAACTCTTAAATACTTCCACATTATTAAAAATACAGAAATGAGAGAACAAAAGCTCAGAACTACTGATCAAATTACCTATTTTGGTGCAAAATTGCCTATTTTGTTGTGGGGAATATGATGCTTGTAGGAGCTGCTTGGGGAAAAGAAATATGTTTATGCAGATTTTTTTAATTGTAATTTTTATTCTGGTGCATTGAAGCAAAGAGAGAGAGAGAGTGATACCTTTAAGAACAAAGTTTAATTAACATTTTGCTCTTAAGTTCTCTTTTCTCTGAGTTTTCACTGTGTATTTGCTAAATTGATGAGACATGCATGCTTCCAGATAAAGCTTGGAAAAATACTTGAGTGCATGGAAAAAGAAAACAATATTTTCATAGTCAGTTTTTCCCCTTAGAAAGCACCAATTTAATATGCTCTAACTGTAATTTTACAAGCTAATTCGATTTAGGAAGCATCAGATATGGGGTGGTTGTAGGAAGAGGGACTTCCACAGTTAAAAAAGTTTTTGCTTAATAGGAAAATATTGATTCATTTGTGGGAACAAATGAAAAATATCTACACAAGCTTATTTTGATACATAGTATATGCAGTTTTCATGACACACTGTCAATTGATGATAATGTACATGTGTAATAATACATATATTTACACCAACAAAGGTTCTAGCCCTCTAGATGCTGGAAATAAGCACCAAGACTGAGCTAAGAGGCAATAAGAGTGTTTTTATTTTTGTGTGTTTGTTAATAAAACATAAAATATGGGGAATGTTGTTTTCTAGTGCTTCCCTGTATAAACTACAAAGTCTTAAAAATGCATTTAGTTCTTTGCTGATTATAATACTGTACTAAATCAAGAAATGACTGCATAAAAAAAACCCAACAACTTTCATAAAGCCGGCTCAGTCTTTTTAAATGATGGTCTGGCAAACGAGAGAGGCTTTATTCTTTTCGCCCCTTGTTTTTCCTTGGGGTAAGGAAAAATGAAAAATGCTGTGTAAATGTCAAAAACATCGTAAAGAATAAATCCTAGGGGTTGGTTAATGAAACCTTTCTGCCTGGTGGCAAGCAGCAGGCCCTCATCACTACAACAATTGGCACCAGGATGCTTTGAGCAGTAATATCTCAAGAACTGTGTACCACATTCCATCACTGATTCCTAATTTACTTAAAGTCTCCAAGGCACCTGGCTTAAACTGAAACAAAAAGCAATGAAGCTACTGTAACATTTTCCTCACCACTACCACTGTATTTTTAGCCTTCTGTGCCATTGAGATTTACAATTTACAGTCCAGTGTATTAAAAAAAAGTAAGATTGCATGAGTTATGAATACTATATGTTCTCTGCAACAGTTTAATTATTATTTGGATTATATAAACAACTTAGATGTGTTATATATTACATATTAAAGTGAGTTTTTTGTTTGGTTTTATGATTTACAGTTTGTTGCATGTCACAGTTGCAGTGACATGCACTTTATGTTAATGGTGTAAGAATAACAAGAAACTGAACTGCAAAGTGAGAAATAATAATGGAGAACCCTGAAACAGGACAATTAAGAGCTCATGAAAATTACTGTTTTCTTAGGTAATATTGAAAGTACTTATGGTGGGAATTATGTTCCCAATTAAGTGACAATTTCTCGGTGAAATCTTGAGTAGTTCAGAGCCAGGTGCATGAACTCCCTTGTTTTACAAGGCAGAGAGTGAATTCAGACCTTCCAACCAATGAACAAATTAAGAAACTGTCACCTCTTACAACATGTGCTTTCAAGTAAATACATTTGTCATACAGCCTTTTTGCAGGATTTATTCAAAACAGTGCTGGATAAGGCAGGATAAAGATCCTGTGCTATTTCCAGTTCTGTAGTCTCATCACCTACCAGGAATATCATCTCTCCCTGACACCAGTGTGGGCCTTTCTGGAAAGGACCTAGGTGTTTGCCATGGCCTGTTTGTGCAGGTGGAGTTACAACATCTGTCTTGCTCTAACTAATGGGCTCCCAGGAAGCTGCTGAGGAGAGAGATGATGTGTCTGAGATCTCAGTAACAAGTGGCTGATAGACTGAAGTTCTCATGCAGTTCATGAGAGAAATTTCATCAGCCGTAGCCGAGTGTACATGTATGGAGGGATGTGTGTATGGACTGACAGAATGGCATGATTTATTCAGGAAGAAAAAATAATTGTGGATTTTCAATTATGTATTGAATTTGTGCCAAGGAAGTGAAGAGAGAAGTGGAACTTGCTATCCACGGTTCTAGCTACAAACAGATTTTTATTTTTTGGCCTCTGTGGCTTGGCTATGGGATAAAAATATGCCTGGGCATCTGTTCTTCAGAACTTGTGAAGACCGTGCAAGAAGTTGAAAGACATTTCTGACTGACTTAACTGTCAAACTGAGCTTTCCTCTTTTGTTGTCAGTAACCACATCAGACACAATGCAGTGGTGAATCAGTTGCTTATTATATTACTAGGTCATCCCTTTAAAGGTGCCTGTAGGGTTCCTAACTTTGCAAGATTTCACTGTAGATGGCATACTAGGTGTGTGTGCATTTATTCTATTATGGGATGTTTACATCAATTATGCATTTGTTGCAGAGTTCATTGGGTAATGTAAAACCATAAGTAATATTTCTGCTTGATAGGCAATTCAGAGCTTAGCAGTGGTCTCTATATTAGCACATTTCATGTGCGTGGAAGGGTGGCAGTTGTTTTTGTTGAAGTGGCAAAAAGCCAGACTGGCTGAAGAACAAAATATGATAAATGGAAGTTCAAAGAACACAGTTTTAAATATATCAGTTTGGTAATTACAAGTTGGTGTACTAGTAGATTTTCACAGCAGGGAGGACAGTGGGGAAAGCAGAGTGCTAATTTTATTTTAATTAAGCTTTTCTGTTAATCAGGATCAGAGAATTCTGCCACTAAGTGGGAAAGGAGGAGCAGTATAATGTTATAGACCTTCTCTATGCTTGACTCTGTGAAGTGGCCTTCATTTTACTGTGGTTATGGTATGAAGTGTTTTCAAGTATTACTGAAGGAGCTATTCAAACTGAGAATGAGCATACAAGTAATAGGATAGAGCTCACTTGATCTCTCTTTAGTCCTGTGGCTTTTATGTGTTTCTGCAAGCTCACAAGGCTATCACTCTTTCCTCTCATAATGAGAAAAAAAAGTAGTAAAGAGTAGAAGAACCCTGTTTAGAGAGTAAATGTAGAAAACACAGATTGTTTTTAATTTTGATCATTAGAACTCTGTGCTTAAATTAAAGATATTATATAGTTTGCATCGTGACATAATAAGTGCCTTGCGGGAAAACAGTCACCATGATTTGTCATGAAAACCTTCAAATCTTCTATAGCTGCTAGGTCCTCTTAAGTCATGGCTGTGACTAGTAATTAAGCAGAGCTGTTTGCCTTGTACAAATAGAGGATTTCTTCTATATATAGGCTATTTAAAAAATAAAATCCATTTTTATGTAGAAAACAGATTGTTTAGGTTACGGAGATTAAGCTATCACAGATGAATATGCATAAATGTAAGCAGAAACATTCAAGCAGAGTAGCAACCCTAGTAGTGAGTCTTTTGAAAGCTGAAACCATGGTCCCAGTCATATATTAATTTTTTTACTTCCATAAAAGTACAAATCAATTACTGGCCCTGATTTTATTTTGGGTTTGCAGTATGCCTGTGGTATGCTGATCAATGTCGTGACAGACTCACTTAAACTAATCAAGATTACTATAATAGTAAAGTCTGTTTGTTTTTTATAGAACTCCTATGTTCCAGGAGCTATCTGTGGGCTTAGTGTTCTCTTCTGAAATTTTTTTAACTGCCTTACCAAATACTTCAAATGATAAGAATAGCAAACCTATTATCTGATAATTACCTGCTGCAGCCTGACTACTCATTTGCATGTTCTGATTCTAGCTTTGCATTATATAATCTCGGTCTTTTGTTAATAACCCAGTTATAAAGGAACTTTGCTTTATTCTATTAACTATTGCTTCAAAAAGCAATTGCAAGACAAATTCTGGATCCAAATGCTAAAGATTGATCAAAATATGCCAGGAAACATCTAGGCTTCATATCTCAGGCTGAGCCTGCAGTTGTAGCACTTACTGTCATTCGGAACTGGAGTTCACTTGTAATCGGTGAACTCAGGGGGGAAATGTCAGAAGCCTATTTTGGCAGATTCTGTAACCATTGCTTGAGGAACTTTAATATTAAAGGCAATTGTAGGGGTTCTTAGAGTTAGTCTAAAACAATACTCATTCAACACATAAAAACACTTAACCCGGGATATAGTTTGGTTCAAAGTCAATCATTGAGTCAATTGTGCTGTGAGGCTATTTCAGAGGAATCTAGATTGCCTTCTAGTCTGGGTACTTAAACTTGATTCAGTTAATTTATATATCTTTCCTACATCTCAGGAAGTCAGGAGGGCCACTTAAATCTTTGTTTTCTTGAGCAATGTAATATAGTTGTGTGTTTAGTTTGAATGTTTGTGAATTCACTTCTTCGTTTGTTCATAGGTTTTAGTCTGTGTAAGAGTATTGTTACATCAGATAATTCTGCACAGATAATTCATTTCCATGATTTAAGATGTTCTTAATTGCTTTACTGAAGGGAAATTGAGCACCTTTTAACCAAACAGCTGAACGATTTGCTATGACAATTCTGCCACTGTGCATTCACTTAATTTCCAATTAATCAAACATTCAATAAATCATTAGTATAATTACACCTGCTCAAATATTCCTACCCCAGCACATTAGCTATGCTCAAGCAGACTCTTTTACCAGCTGTGTGAATGGATTCATTTGTCTGACCCAGTTGGTTGCACGTCCTTGCTTCTTATGAGCCTTGAGAAATGATAGGGCAGAAATTTTAATTATTTATAATACCACAAATTCCGTTGATTCTCTGTTCATGCTTCTCACTTGGATGCTCCTATAGCAACTTAAAACAAACATCAGTGGAATAGTGACTGGTTAATTTCTGAAAATTTTTAAATCAATTTATTCCCCTGCTGTGCCACTTCTCTAATTACACTATCTCCTCAGGTGCACAGTAATTCCCTCATCACCATACATCTCAAGCACAGATTATTAAAGTAGTATAGCCTGCATCATATAAATATAAGCAAAAGTATCCTAAAGATGCTTTATTAAAAGCCAGTAAAATGGTTCAAGAAACATAACATTTTCTGAACTTGTTTTTAAAAGATTGCACAAGCAGAAACCACTCACAAGACTACAAAATATCACTGTAATTATTTTTAGCATCTGAGTAGGGCTGAAATTTGAGGCCATGGTCAAAGTATTGAAGAAGTTAACTCCAAAAACCCTGTAGTGGGTAGGTGTGTATTGTTATCTGCTCTCTGCATGCAGAGGACAAACCTGAATGTGGGTGAATTGCCTCAGGATCTACAGCAAACTCACAATACAAGTGGGATTTCTCAGTATGTGTATCTGCTGGTTCTGAGACTCTTGTAAACTATAAATCATGCTTAATGTCTGTGTCTGTTGTTAGTAAACAAACCAGGACATGCAGTCTTACGCCCTAATATTTTAAGTGTGAAGCTCTTTATGCGTCGGTACGGACACATTGTAAATATTGCAGTGCGTGTTCTCTTGCTTCGAAAATAGATTTACTGGTTACAACTTGCCTGTATTTTATCTGAGTTCACAGTTGGAGGAGATTCATAATGTTTTAATCCCTTAATACAAATAGATAACATTTATTTAAATTAACTGAAGGTGTCATGATCTATCCAGATAGTAAAGTAGGTGAGCTTTACCCTGGCAACACATTCCCTATTCTGTTTATAGATTACTTCCTTTTTACGGAATATGCTTTGTGTAGTACTAAGGGAAGTTCTTTAACCTAAAGGGAAAAGGCATCAAAGAATCTATTTGGAGGGAAGAAAATAAGGGAGATTAGAGAAAGATACACTAATTAGACACATTATTTTAATTACTTAAACATTTGTCAAGTTTCTTATCTGTTAAAAAAATTATTCATAGACTGCATCAGCACATGGGTTCTCTAGCCTTTTCATTCTGTTAGAGCACTGAGAAAGAATCTTCTCTGGATTAATACTTCTTGGCTCCCCATGGTACAGGGTCTTTTTGCTGACAGAAATTTCTTAGTATGTAGAAAACAGGAATATGTATTTATCAATTAAGCTACATTTGTTGCTGGATAATTCATCTATTACTTTTGAATAGGAGCTTTCATAATCGTTAATTTACATTTGTAATGGTGTCTTAGCATATGGTACCTAACATTTTATTGCACCTGCATAATTGTGGTTGAGTGTAATCCAGATATCTTTCTATAAGATGTAGTTTGATCATTATATCCAAGGCTTCAGGTTTTGACAGTAAGTTTTAATCTCTTGTTTATTTTTTTCCTCACCCTTGTGGAATAGTACAATACAGTAACATCAGCAGATATGCTTCTCTATCTTTACAAAAGATTCTCTTGCTTCAGTTCTGAAAGTTTTGAACCAAAAATATAGTCTCAAAGTTTCAATTGAGCCGTACATATTTTACAGTCAATCATTACATTTTCTTTTACAATTTTCACTCTCTGAAGCTGACAGGATTATTTGTCTAGCCATTTTATTTTAGTTCCCCTCGTCACAATCCTTTTCACACCCTCAAAATGTCTTCCCAAGTCTGAACTCATTTAGTTTTACTGAAGTTCAATGTAAATAATTTATTACCTTGAAACATAACAGCCTAGGAAATTAATCATCATAAACAACAGTGCAGCTTTTAGTTGCCTAGGGAGAGGGTCATACTCTGAACAGAAGCCTCTTCAGCGGTGGAAACATGGATATAAAGCTCCACTTTACTTGTCATCACAAGTTTCTCTTTGTTTCTTCTCTGGCTTACCAAGTACAAAGTAATGTGTGGGTTGTTTTTTGTTGGTTCTTTTTTGTTTCTTAATTTCTTCATTGTTTTGGTTGAAAATGTATGATAACATTTTATTTTTTGAAGTTGCCAACTGTTTTGACCAATGCTGTGTATCAGACCATCTCTTAGAAGGTATGTCTTGTCCCTCTGGACCCGGAGGGGGACAGTTGAATTTCTGCTTCACATTTCCAGATACCTTATAGTTTCTAATGAGCATTTTTCGTGCTACAAATATTACCTTTGCAACTTGTTTGAAACACAGAAACAACCTCCAGTACACACAGACTTTCATTAAACAGCCAAAAGACTTTTGGCACCCTTGCTTGGCTACCACAGGCATGGGAAATCGCCCTGGGGGCCAGCTGCTGGCACTGCACTGTACGCAGCGACCTTCCTCTGGCACCTTACCAGTCTGGTGGTTAAAATAGGGAGTTGTAGATACTGTAGTTGTAGATACTGTAGTTGTAGATACTGTAGTTGTAGATACTGTAGTTGTAGATACTGTAGTTGTAGATACTGTAG